>LPNX010993143.1:370799-389699 GCA_001517045.1 Pseudotsuga menziesii
TTTTAACAAAAACATGAATCTTCGGTTTTCGACATCCGAAATATCAAAAGTTGGAAATCGAGGACACGGCAAATCACTGTAACAAAAACTGGAATTTTTCGTTTTCCGATATCGTGTTTGGGAAATCGAAAATTCAAAATGCGAATTTTTTGTTTTATTTTTATTTAAAGTTCATTTAAGGAAATAAGAGTTGATCTAAAATTTTTATGCATTAATTTTTATACATTAATTATTTCCTGATAGTTATAATTATTTCCTACTTAATAACTATCACAATGAGTGTCTTAGTTCCTGAGACAGTTTAGTCTAAAACCCAATTATTTCAAAATTTCTTGGATGCTTCTTGAAACAAAAGAAGATATTTTACATCAAGTGATCAAATAAAAACAATACATTTATAGAAACACCAATGAGAAGCTTCGACCACAATTTGCTTTTAAAGAGTTTGAACCAAGTAAGCTTTCCTCTTATTTCCTACGTTGGACAAATGCGTAGGCGTGAAAGAGATGCAACTCTTGATATTGCAGTGAATGTAAGCACTTGTCTATCAGTGTTTCCAATATCTATTGTAACATTTTGTAGGGTCGTACATTGGGTTTTATGAATTGTTAAACCCTATGCCATAGGAAGTGGTAGTTGCCTACGAGATGCCCTTGTTATAGGAGATATTGGAACATAAGTAGGATTCAAGCATCCCATAAGGGTCCTTTGTAATAGAGGATTTTGACAACAACAAAAGATGGTAAGCTAGGAGGTTGTTCATTGGATTTGTAGACAATATCAATGACAATCTCAAAATGCTTGAAACTTGCATTCAGTATTTTATAAATTGATTATCAATTTATCAAACACACACACACACACACACACACACACATAAAATACCAAATACCAAAATAATATGTACCTACAAATGCGAATAAATATATATATCAAATATGAATACCAAAGAAGGACATATGTTTCCGGTTTCCGATATCCGAACTATGGGGAATCGGATTCGGGAAGCCAACAAATCATTTGAACAAAAGCTTGAGTCTTCGGTTTCCAATATCGGAAATCGGAAATTGCGAATATGAAAAATACCCTTAACAAAAACTTGATTTTGCGGATTTCAATATCAGATTTCAGAAATTGGGTATTGTGTTTCGGATATTGGAAATACGAAATGTGAATTTTTATTTTTATTTTTATTTAAAGTTCGTTTAAGGAAACAAGAGTTGATCGAAATTTTTTATATGTTCATTATTTCATAATATATAATAATTGTTCTACTTAATAACTTTCATAGTGAGTGTCTCAGTTTCCTGAGACAGACTAGTCTAAAAGGCAATTATTTCAAAATTTCTTGGATGTTTCTTGAAACAAAAATAGATATCTTACATTAACAAGTGATCAGATAAAAACAATACATTTATAGAGCAAACAATGAGAAACTTCAACCACAATTTTCTTTTAAAATTTTTGAAGTAAGTAAGCTTTCCTCTTGTTTCCTACGTTGGACAAATGGATTGTCTTGCATTCAAGACTATCTGGAAAAAGAGAAAGGTGGAGAAATGTGAAGGCCTGAAAGAGATGTAACTCTTGATATTGCAGTGAATGTGAGCCCTTGTCAATTAGTGTTTCCAATATCTATTGTAACATTTTGTAGGGTCATACCTTGGGCTTTATGAATTGTTAAACCCCATGCCATACGAAGTGGTAGTTTCCTACGGGATCCCCTTGTTATAGGAGATATTGGAACATAAGTAGGATTCAAAGAATCCCATAAGGGTCCTTTGTAATAGAGGAATTCGACAACAACAAAAGATGGTAAGCTAGGAGGTTGTTCATTGGAGTTGTAGACAATGTCAATGAATTTTCCAAGTGAGTTGTTAACAAGTATTGCTTGATCCCATAAATTAGCATTTAACATGACTTGTTGACCAATAGAAAAAAGGACTTTTAATGGAAACTACTCGTCATCAATGGATCTGTGGCCATGTTTGTTCCTTTGTTCTGCAAAGAAATATGCAATTGGCATATTAAGTTGTTTCAACATGTGTTTGTTGTGCAGTGCAATAGAGGTATTGGTGGGATACAAGTGGAGAGATTGTTGAAAAGAATAGTTTTCCACATCTAAAAGGCATGAGCTTGTTCTTGTCATTAGGAGTGCCCAGACTTCAACAGTTGGTGTTCAATTTTGTAGGTTTAGCAAGAGTTGTCGAAAGGAAGTTTGAGAAGGGCTATTTCCTTATTGTCGAAAAATCGTTTCTAGCGTGATAAAAGTATCAAATGTACGCCAGAGAGTTGTTCCAACAAATGAGCCTGCATACATGGGGATGTCCTTTACTGGAGGCACTTGTCCAAAGTCACCAACAAGCATTATGGAACAACCACCAAATGGGATTATACAATTTGAGTGACGTAAGCGTGCATCAACTTGAGTCAACATTTTTGGTCCAATAAAGCTCATTTCATCTATGAGAATATAGCGAATATGGCAGAGTTCTTCTTGAAGTTTTGAAATGGATTGGCCTTCAAGGGGGTGCATTCACAAATGGGTCTTCGAAGAGCAAAATGTATTGTAGATGCATGTATGTTAAAAGCGGCAACACTAGTTGGATCAAGGAGAAGAAGTGGGGAGGCACTTTGTTCAGATGCAGTTTGTAGTGCAGATTTTAAACAAGATATGAGGTAAGATTTCCCGGTGCCTACAGTACCTTGAATCACCATTTTGAGTAATGGAGCTGATGTAGTGTATCTAAAATGAGAAATGACAACATCAAAGGCTATGCGTTGTGTGGGAGACAAGGAATTAGGTGAATTGGACAATGAACGGGTGTCTTCATGTAGCTGGGTGGACAAGCGATTGAGGTCAATGAATGATATTGTTGTCTGATGCAAGTGGGTGGTTATATTGTTATGTGTCAAATTGTGATTTTTGTCAAAATCATGATGTCCAATCATTTCAAGTTCATCAATTTAGATGTTGTTGCTTGGTCGCATTTGAGAAAGAAGTTCCCATTCATCCATGGTATGGGGCAACAGAAAGGTAATAGCATCAGGGTTTGAATCATCATATAGAGGTGTAGAGGGTTCTTCTTGTGCACATTCAACATTCCAGACAACATATGTTCCTTTAATGTGATGCCAATGAGAAATAATTTCAGAATTTTTTGTTCCAATATCCTGAGGGATGGAACGAAAAGGTTTGTATAGAAGAAGTTCGCTCCAACAAAATGGTTCAAAAGATGAAGAATCAAACGGAGGAATGGAAATGAATTGTGGATAGACTATATCAATCTTGTGATGCAAGTTTTGTTTCCATGGATTTTTTTTCCTATTAGGAGAGAAAGACCAAGAACGAGCATCTTCAAGTAGGGTTAGATGTTCAAGAGCAAGTGCTATTTGCATGTATGCAAATATGAAGCGGGGGAGGGGGGTTGGAGGGGTGTTATTAGTGCCATTAGAAACATGGCAGAAGACACTTTGACTAACATTCAATGAAAATAAGTGATGGCTACAAAGTACAAGTGGAAGTTTTTGCAGCATGTGACATGTCTCTTCTGCACTAATGTCTCATTCTGCAACTGTTTGTGCAAGCAATTGTTTGATTGGTTGAAGAATGGGGCCGTCACTTCGTGCTGCATGTGTAAGGCGAGAGAGAATTGCATGGTAGCTTTTTCATTTTGGCTCTACTTTTGATGCATAATGTATTTGAGGACAACATGTCTAGAAAGAATAGGTAGGAAATCAACATTAGCCCTCCATATTGAAAGCATGGCAGGGTTGTGAATATTGAGAAGGGAATCATTTCTTGCAGGATTGTATGTCTTACGTCCATTTGGATCAATGAATAATGAAGAAGCAGCTTGTGGCTCATATGGAAAACAATAGCAACATTGAAAAAATGTTCCTTTTTTGTGAAGGCAAGTTGATTCTGAACATCCGGTGTGTCTTTGAACAAAATTTACAAGTTCTTCATAGTCAATTGAGTGGTTTGATGCAAATATCGATGCTGATGCAAGACTGCATGGATCATTTGTAGCAGAATGGTGTAACCCAGATGTTAACAAGTGGGAATCATAAGGATTCCAATCTGTAACATATGTGTCAATTTTTCTTTTGCAGCTTCAACTGCAAGGACATATTCCCATTCTAAGGTGTCCATATTTGGTGCACATGCCAACCAAATAAAACCATGAATGTGTGTGGATCCTTTATGCTGCCATTCATACCTACATGGGAGGAAAAGGAATATATTAGAAATGAAATGTATAAAGTGAGAAATACGAAGAGAAAAATAAGAAGGAAGAGATGGTAGAATACATGCACCAAGAATCCATTATATGAAAACCTTTTTCAAGCACCTCTTGAAGGAATGTTTTGAATATATTGTGCATGTATAGTGACGTAATATGTGGATTTGATATGATGTTGTGAACTTTCCATTGGTAGTCTTGAGCTAAACCGGTAGGACGTCCAGCAGGCATTAGAACATGAAAATATGGCCATTTTTTGTCAGTTGCACTAAGGGTAAAGAAGAAAGTTGGTGTACCTTGTTGATTGATCATATTTGTCAGTTCAGCCCTAATTTTGTTCCAATATGAGCGTGTTCCACGTAATGAAGATCCAAACCTTGTGACCCACTCACCAATTTTCTGATTAGGCATGTCTTGCAATTGGCTAACAAGCTCAAGTATTTTCAGAGGTAGTGTATCTTCAAGATTAGTTTTGACAAAAACAAAGACAGTAGTTTTACTCTGATGATGCATAATTACATTGTATATGTAGTATCAGAATTGAGGATGTTGGCCAAATATTTTGTCATGATAGTGAATTAGGTGAAGTGCATATTCATGCATATCAAACTCATGCATGCATGGTTGTTTAAGCATTGTTGCACCTGTGGGGAACAAAGTTGGAAAATCCATGGAAACAAGGCCTCTTGTGTTGTACTCGTTCATAGGGGAAATGCCTATAGGGAGCCAATCAATGGAAGGTGGTAGTGGGATATTTGGTATGTGTAACAACTATCTAATTTCTTCAACTTCAGTTCTAGCATTAGTTTGTGTTGAAATAAATGAGGAGGATTCTAATTCATAGGGTTCAAATGAATTTGGTGGTTGAACTGTGGACGACAAGCTTTGCTGATGAGATAATGTAGCATTTTTACTAACATGTGGAATAAAGGTGAAATGTCTGTTGAAATAAGAGGAAATGAAGCTAATGCAAATGTGTCGACCTGTACATCCTTGTAGTATGGGTCCTTTGTCATTTTGTATTCAAGGGCAGCAAGAACATGTGTTCGACTAATAAACAGTTCATATGGATTGTTTGTATAGTTGCATTTGCGAACAACAAGGATGTCAAGTTCTGATATTAAATGGGGAAGGTATTTGGCAGTATTGGAAATGTCTTGGGGGAAGCAAATAGTATGTACAAAATATTTATATTGACCACCATGAGCATGTGTAACTTGTAACACTGGGTTAGCATGACTAATGGGAATTTATTCAACTTGTGTAAGTACTGCAATGACAGGTGGTTGGATGCCTGGGTCCATATTGTTTTCAAATGAAAACCGATGGCCTTTTCATTCTAAAATACAACGAGAACAAGTGTATGCATCATGGAATTTTTTCGTTGCTATACCAAGGTAACATTCTTTGCAAATCGAGCAAACATGTATATCAGCTAGTTGGTCCATTTTTTTACGAATCGTTGATGTGCATCATAGAGGCAAGTGTTCAATGGATTTAGCATAGGTGGTGGAAGTGAAGGTCTTTTGGAAGGTTCGGGAAGAGAAATTGGAGAAGACATATCCACAGGTAGCCGAGTAACTCTGTAAAGAAGACGTTGTTTCTTGTTGTTTTTATCTCTGTTCTGTGCATGTACAACTATTCTTCGTGCATTAGCTTGTTCATTGTCATGAGTTGGCATAATGCTTACAAGGAAACCGTAAAGTTGTTAAAGACTTAGAAACTTTGATTGCTAGCAGCGACACATTTTCTATATGTATTAACTGCAAAGTATATCGATATAAAGCAGAAGACAAAAAGCAAATGTTAACTGATTACATGTTGGGAACTAATAATGTTCCTGGAAAATAATAGTAATGGAATAAATATTTTTTTTTCCGGTCCTACCTTGATAATTGTAAGAAAGCAGCAATATATAAGAACAAAATGTAGTATGAAAAAGGATATATGAAAAAAAAATATTTTTTGGTTTGTACATAAGAATGAAGCCTTGTGCTTAGAAATACGAGAAGAAAGTTGTTAATTCAATAAATAAACAGAATAGAAAATTAGTATTGTGTTCAAAAGTAATCATATAGGTTGCATCAACAATTTAGGTAAAAAATATTAAGTGATAGCTTGTAGACTGAAAGTATCAGATTGCAAAATAGAAGTTGTCGATTATGTATTTTCAAAGAATATGAGAATATATCAGGTCGAAAAAATGTATATATTTATGTATCCGGTGAAGTTTCCGATTATGTATTTTCAACCATGACAATGACAAATTTTAGGTGCGCAATTCCGCATAACGTATTACTTCTAACTCAAAGAGTAAGAGGTAATTGTTTGTTGCAGATCCTCTTGAATATTTCAACAATTGATGCTGATTCAGTTGAGAAAAGACATAGGTCTTTCCTAAGATGGACAAAACATTCATTATAGACAATAAAGAATATGTTTTATGTATCAGGTTGAACAAAACTATATATTTATGTATCCAAAGAAGTGGTTGATGATGTATTTTCAACCATCACAATTACAACTTTTAGGCATGCAATTCCGCAAAATGTCTCTGTTCTAATTGAAAGAGTAAGAAGTAATTGTTTGTTGCAGATCCTATGGACTATTTCAACAATTGATGCTGATTCAGTTGAGAGAATTCACAAGTCTTTTGTTGAGATTCCCATGAGTTGGTTTGCATCATCATCAAAAGATATCACACCATGAAGATATCCAGTTACATCTTCCAAGTCAACCTTTAATATGTATCGGTAGTCACATTCAGGAAACTCCACATCACATTTACCACAATGCCAAATGTCTCCAACTTTGTCGGCAATCGTTTTCATGCATTGTATACCATCAACAAAAAGAGGGCATGTAAGGAAATGAAAGTCATCCATGTTAACATTTATGATGTTTGCAACAAGAGAATACCAAATAACTTTTTTCAGATGGTTTGAAGAGTGTGTAGCTCATTGATGAAACCATTTCTGGAGAACTAAAGTTTGTTCAATATTTGGGTTTATAAATATAGTAGAGTTGGAGATAGTGCCAACCGTTTTTCCATTAAAATTTGTATCACGAACTCCTTTGATTGCTACCACTGGAGGAGTAGATAAACCGTGAAGGATTGCAAGCTCATCTACTTGAATTTGGAAATGCTCTCCCCAAAGTGTCACGTCAATAATATAGCCTGACATGTCACGGAGTCCAATGGTCCACCTAACAGTTTCAACATGACCATCCCATTTTCGTATCGTGGATGTAGGTGAAACTGAAATGACAAGTCCAACAAGGTCAGCCATGGAATTTACTAGTATAGTTTGAATCTCCTTAATAGTTTTAAAGTTAAAGAAATGTAAAGGTGTTAAGGGGTATTCATGTAAGCATGGTTGGATGGTTGAGGAGGAACCTATAAAAATCTCATTATGGATTTTCAAATGGTTGAAAATTGGATTGGATGCTTTGACTGTGCCATTTGATACCATGTACACTATTCCTATTTGTATTTGGTACAAAGAGAGTGCCAATTCATTGAATGCAGATATATGTATTTCATTGTGCGAAGCATTAACAAGGTCAAATCTAAACACTTTTCTAGACCCTCGTCGGTTTCCATATTCATGTATGTTTGTCTTGGCAGTAACTCGACCTTGAATGTTCCAAACCTTTCTATAATAGGAGAGTGATGTGAATGGGATAGTCAATCCAGCGAACCCAGGGTTTTCATTTATTGAGCTAGCACTGCTTGGAACAAAGGAACTACTCTCTGAGGGAGAAGGTATAGGTAAGTGGTAAGGTGCAGGATCTCCAATAATTGTTGCATCCACTGTGACAACCTCGAGTGCAAGCAATGCGATAGTCCTATGAGATGAAGTATGTTAGAGTTCAATGGGAGAGAAAAACATTGGATGCATGAATAGTGTGAAAGTGATTAAGTGAAAAAAACCAACGAGAAAATTAAACGTACGTTACATTATGTACAATATAGCTGGAAGCGGTAGCTCATGCTTGTGAAGGCTGTCTAAGATAGAGATTCAAAACCGAATAGATGACGAGTTGAGTGAGTTCACTTGGTTTAACAAGGATATCTGTAGCAGCGGGAAAAGGTTGACAACACCATGTAGCAATAGTGAAATAGAATCTTCAGTTATCATAGTCTCCATAACACGATGGTTATTTTTTCCTGTTGAATGAAACAAGGCATGAAAAAAAAATTGCAATGTAACATAATCATGTGACCAGACTAAAATGGATATATAAAAGAAAAATTCTTCGCATTGACATATTTCATTACTCTGGTTGTTGTTATTCATTAACATATTTCATTACTTTGGTTTGTATCTATTTGAACTATAAATGTATCAAAATTGTGTGAAAAAACAAGAAGTCGGCAAGAAAGAAATTAAGATTCTAGAATCTCACATTTCGCAATTGGTAAATACTATGTTCTCCAATAAGGAACACCCTATGTTTCGATATGCTATTCCCCGTTTTCCAATTTCTGACATTTCGGATTCCGGATATACTATGTTTTCCAATAAGAAACACCATATGTTCATATTTTTGATTTTCGACATTTTGAAATCCGAAAATCTATGTCCTATGTTTTCCAATAAAGAGCACCATATGTTCCGATTTTCGATTCCTCAATTTCCGATTTGTGACATTTCAGATTCCATATATACTATGTTTTCCAATAAGGAACACCATATGTTCCAATTTCCGATTCACTGATTTTCAATTTCCGACATTTCGGAATCCGGAAATCATATGTGTTCAAATAAGGAACATCCTATGTTTCGGTTTCCAATTTCCGACATTTAGGATTGCGAAAATCCTATGTCCTATGTTTTCCAATAAAGAATACCATATGTTCCAATTTTCGATTGCCCAAGATCCGATTTGCGACATTTCCGATCTCAGAAATTTTGTATTTTCAAATAAAGAAATGTTGAAGTTCCTATTTCCGATTTTTGACATCGTATCGAAAACCGAAAAACCTCGATTTTCAGGCTTTATTTTGACTGTTCGTATTATTTTTGTATAACTTATTCCTCCACTAAATCCATCCTTATTTTAAACTCGCTTTGTGTTATTTATCATTGCTTTGCCTCTAAATTGGTACAATTTGCGGAGACTAATATTAGCCTGTATATTTGTATGTTAAGAAAATAAACCCCTTTTACCTATGTCTTTTTCAATTATCCAAACCTAGTTTCATTCTATATATCGACCTGGTCAAGTGAGTAGATGACTATGTAAGCTTTAAACAAGAGTTTTCACTGACCAGTACTGGAAAAGGATAATGGAAGGAAAAGGATAATGGAAGACATGTCAGGAAATCTTTGCAGTGACCTTCCAGTCTTAGGCTGAGTTCCATACCTAAAACAAGTACATCATAAAAACTAATACCTGTCATTTTATTGACATAGCATAAGTATTACACCGTTATGAAGCTACATAACCAATACAAGTCACAACCCTTTTGCAACATAGTAGGAGTAAGAGTCAATTAAAACACAACAAGGGTGTTTCACCATCTCATAAGCAACATTTTCATTTAGCCAAAAAACTAATACTTATCATTTTATTGACAGAGCATGACATAACCAATACATATCACAATATTTTTGCAACAGAGAAAGTGTCACATTCAATTAAGATAGAGCAACGGTGTTTCTCCATTTAATATGTAGACTGAATGAATATTCAAAACAATTAAGAAGAACTAAGGAATACCTGCAAATTTAACAAGGTGTGAAATCCTCTAATGGAAAATCTAAGTGTAAATGAAACAACAAAATCAATAGAAGCAAAACAAAGGCAAACAGTAAGAAACTGTGGTTACCTAAAGGCATGTTTATATGTGGAAAGCAAAGGCGGTGAAGCAGCAAATGCGGTAAATCAACTATTGTAAGAAGATCTTGGAGATCATCATAAAATGAGCAAAAATAAAGATATAGCCCCATGTTTGAATCAAATGACAAACTTTCTTGTATTAATGGAGCAACAATGCATTGATGAAGCATTAATGTGAATGAAGAGACATGGGGAAAGTGTATTTCATCGACTGAACCACCAGTGAAAAAAAACCACGACCAAATTCACCCCAAACTAAGAGCCTAAAGGAAGAAAAACCATTGAGAAAATCTTAGCATAAACCCAAATAAACTGCTGAACTGAAACTCGCAAAATATTGGCATGGGCTATGTCAAATTGAGATAAATGAAATGTACTGAAGGACAACGGAAGGCTGTAAAAAAAAAATTCCTGGACTAGTCGTTTAGGACAACAAATAGAAGTGTAGTGAAAACACGCAAGTCACCTGTCGAAAAAACACAGTAAACACTAACTAGGAAGAAGGATCCACAACTGAAAACCAATCCATTGAGTCCATCAATCCATTCATGCACAACACCGATCGTATAACACAGGACACCTGTCGTCTACAGGACAAAAGTTCTGGAATCAAGATTGCAGAATCAAGAACCCAACTGAAGTGCATTAAAAAAAACAAAAACTGATCAGCATACATGCATGAAAAAAAAGGTAAGGACAATCAATCAATCATGCACAACAACTACAACACGAGGGAATTTGGTCAACACAACAATGATTTCCTTTGAGTGGACATTTGACAGGGAAAACGAGACACAAGACCTGTCCAACAACGCTAGTCCATGCCGCCTTTTTCGCTATTTACCATATCACAGGATATAACAAGTCGAAATTTTAGCCATGGCATGATGTTGATAAAATCACCAATCACCAGGTGACACATGTCGAGATGCTAATGGCCAGGGAGACAAGGAATCTTTTGAGACTGCGTCTCCATTGTGAAAACGCATACGGCGTAAAAATATACGACTTAGTTTTAAAATAGTTTTTTTCATAATTTTTTAAATAATTATGCAATATTACAACTACATAGATCTACCTCTAAACATATAATATTTAAACAAAGTGGATCATTTGTGCATATAGAGAGCTCAAGCCTTAGGTGTTATCATTCAAGTGGATAAAATACAAATGTGAAATTATAGAGATTATCATTCTAGTGGATAAAAGACAAATGTGAAATTGTAGATTTTATAATAAAAATACAAATAACTTCTTGTAGTCCTTTGACCATAATTATCTTAGAAGATTGATAAATAGATACTTCGGATAAAATTATGTATTGCAAATAAAGAAGGCAAGTTTGGTTGGGATATCCATGACCGAGTGATGGAAATGCACTTGGTAATAGAAGTAATTACATCCCACCATTAACAACAAGTGCCGCGTGGCAGCGATACCTACCGAGCTTGGTGGGTATGCTGCCACTCTACAGCGTTATCATCATCACTCTGTGTAGGTTATTTTTTTCCCATGCGTCGTCGATAGGCTGCAGCTGCCTTCGCCCACCTCATCGAGGTATGGAAAGGCTGTTCTTTCGAGGTACCTAATTTTGCACAGGCTCTGGCTCTAATGTTTTGACGCTTTAGTTTCATTCATGTTGCCCGCTTCATCAACATTTACTCGTAAGTGGTTTTATTCAATGAGACCTCTATACTACGACACCGATAGATAGCTATAATCCCAGTCATTTTGTTCATATATTTTGATGTTGTCAAGAATGGCAGGTGTAATGTATCCAGTACCCTCTGTCTACCATTGAGAGTACAGGGTACTTAAAAAATTGATCAATTTTGACACTATTTTGCCTATTATATGATGCAATATGCATAGAGGATAGGGGATCCGTCTAGTCTTCGAACCAAATAGTATGAAGATGCTGAATTTAGTATTTAACTTGTTCAACCATCCATGAGTCATCAAAAGTTGCTGCATGGAAACCACGTGGGCATATGAAACCATGTAATGAGGATCATAGCCTAGAAGAGGATACAACTTTGGGAAAGCCCATTTCTTTGCACTTTGATTCTCAGAACCTACATTTTACCCAACTTGGAAATAATATCATTTAGTCACCAGATTCATAGTGCTAGCCCCCATTTTTTGCAATATTTATGGCATGTCGTCATTCATTCAACCAATGCTAGAGCAATATTGCAGCCGAGTAGAGGCGATTTAAGTAACACTGTTCAGTGTTAACAGTTCAAGTACCAGTAAGGAGCTCACCGGGGCTATTGAGGCTTTTTGGAGCATTAGTTTGGATTCTATATTGAAAGGTAAATATACCAAAAAAAAAATCCCTGGTCAATAATGAATTAAGGATTTATGAAGTACAATCTTTCTCAGTCCATGTAGTGGTTACCCTTGATGCAAGTTTTCTTCAATAGCCTTTCTTGGAGCATTGAATATGCTTCTCCATTCTGTGCATGTGTCAAATACACCTTTATCCTTGATTTATCATTAAACTCATTAGCCATGTTCGTGTTGCTTCTGCTTCACTATAGTCGCCTTCTATTCTACAACAATGTTATTTCATTTTGTTGGGCGCTCTATTCTCTAATTTGAGTAGAAAATTGCTTTTGTCCGTGCCCTTCATCTTCTTTATCTGGTAAGATTCTCAATTATTCATTTTATTTGTTATACAACATGTTGTTGCTTGACTGTTTATTTTGTTTAATGGTAATCATAAAGATCCGTGGCTGAACTTTTCATCTGCATTTATGTATTGCATTCATAGAGTTGAAATAAGATGGGGTAGATGAATGACTTTAGTTTAATTAAGTTGTATTTGGAGAGTATTGTTTCATTTTGTGGGTAATTTGATAATTGGGTTGTCTCTTTATTGAAGAGGTTTGATGAAATCAAACCTGTTCTGATGGACTATTGCCATGTACGCCAACCGCATCAAGATTCAACCCCATTGCTTGGCAGGTTTGCGATTCCTAATTGGTTGAAAGTCCAGGAAAATTACGTGCCTTTCACTAACATTAGATGCCCTAATGCTCAAGCCCATGTTGGCATTGAATCCTTCCTTTAATGGACTGTGAGGGTTTTCTTCTAATTCTATATTGCAGTCTGTCGTTCTTGAGGCCGGAAATTCGGAGTCTTAGAGCAAATATTTTGGGAAAAAGGTTGGATCCCGCGGCTTATTTACGGCTGGGTTTGCTTAGGTACGTGGGGGTTTTCTGAAAGTAGAGATTTTAATGGCCTTTGGTGGATGCGTCTAGGATGGATTAGGTAGCTTTTCGAATTTCCTTCCGAACGCTACAAATCTGGAGCGAAACAATCGTCTTTAGCAGTTTTCAACCTCAAAGCAGCTGAATCAGACAAGTACAATTTTTCTCAGTCTAAGTAGTGGTTACCCTTGATGTAAGTTTCCTTCAATCTGTCTTAGAGCGTTGAATATGCTTCTCCTTATAATTCATTCAGCTGCGACGATTTTCTTCTAAAGTGGATATTTTAATCCCCTTTGGTGGATGCGTCTAGGATGGACCAGGTAGTTTTTCGAATTTCTTCATGAACGCACCAAATTTTGAGCCAGCCAAAGTGCATCCCTACAACGCATTGTCATCCATCTCGCGCATTAAATATACTGGTAAATAGAATTCCATAAAGTTTCATGGTATTTTTGGACTTCAAAGCTATCTATGCAAAAATTCAAGGAACGAAGAGGGATAACTCAAACCTGAGAAGGTGAAGTGAGAATTATTTCCAAAAAAGTATGGATAATAAGGATGATAACTGACCTTGTTAGTATGGCGAGAAATGTTTGTGCAGTCAGAGACATCATACAAATCTAGAGCTTGAGATGCACAGTGCATGGCGTGGCTCTGCATCTTCTCCGGCACGTCTGAGCTTTCAACAACGCCCTTCCCCTCAGCATGATGATGATATTGTTGTTGTTGTTTGCAAATAACCAAACAACAACAACAACAACAGAAACTGTATATCTTCCTATTGAGAGTGTGTAAGTCTCCGTGGGCTACGATTAGGGAGAAATACAAGGCACCCAGTAACAACTCATATTATATTTTGCTATCACAGATAATTTTGGAAGGCTGTAAAATATGAAGGCATGCCACTACCTTTTGCTCTCTTCAAGAAAAATGAATGGTTTTCAGATTCAGTATGTTATGAATTATTGAACCTATTGACTAATGATGATGGCCCTGCATGCAAAATTGATGGTTTTGAGATTCTACATGGTATGAATCATTAAACTATTGTATTTGCAAAAAATGGTTCTGAAATTGACTACGAGAAAAACAAGAGAAAGGCTGAGAAAGTCTTTGTAGAAAACTGCAGGAGTTTAAGGTAAATTTCATTCAATAAATCAACGCAGCTGTTTTGCTATCACAAAAAAAAAGATCCTATCATTAATTGGGTTTTATTTAGCGATAAGTGACAGACTGATATTTGATTGCAGGACTAGAGTCTATTGCAGTGGATATGAAGGAAAGGTATAGACAAACATATTAATCGGGTGGATTCCGTTAAGTAAATGATCCTAGCCAATCTACTGAGCGTTGAGAAGCTGACCTGAGGCTGCACAACTGCTCGACTGGTAGAGTGCTGCTATGGCTAAGGTGGTCGATCACCATAGCCACATATGAGCTTGAGCTTGTTTGTTGATTGTGGCGCTATTATTTATCAATACAAGTTGATGTTACAGATACCCTTTGCGACCCTTGGTATTCTTTGTGGACTTTAATTATTTGAAGCACCGCAACACTAGTATTTGAAGCAGCACGGCCTGTTCCCCACCACTACACCAGTATTTGAAGCAGCACGGTTGTTCTCCATTGTTTCCTTCGCATCCAGCCAAGCTATATTGTTGGGAATTTATCAAGGACAGAACTTCAAGCTTAGGAGCAGATAATGCATAAATGACAAGAGGCTATGCCATATGTTGCACTTACACCACCTTTGACAGTGCAGTGTCTTTATGTTTGCAATTTCTGTTTAGTCGATGACTGCAAAATGGGTACGATAGTTAAAAATGATATTTATGCTTGGGAGAAATTGGAGCAATTAAGACTTTTTCAGAGGGAAGGCTGAACTTTTGGGCCTGAACGATGAAGAGGCAGTGGCAGTAATCAGGCCTGGAATTTCAAATTCCCTCTGCCCGTCAAATGGATTTTTGTTGACGGTCTTGCGTTTTTCATGCCCTTCATTTTAAGTTTTACATAAATTTGTGAGTGTCAATTTATTTTGTGCGTTTGTGTAAACTTTTTTTTCAGAAAAGAAAAAAACCACCCTAAGCTTAGTCTCCTCATGTAGCTTGCTTGCCTCACTCCACTAGCAAATACGTGAAAGAAAAGCTCTAGGCATGAAAGCCCCATACCCCGAACTATGTGCAATTAATGATAATGGCTATGTGCATGAGACAGGTGTTCTACATACAAATATGTGTGCTAAGGAACCTTATAAAAGATGCCACCAGGAAAGAGCTGGATTCAATACCAGCTGAAGAGTCTATATTGAAGGTGGGGTTTTAAAACATGATGATTAAGATTATAAATTGGAATTCCAATTTTCCTGATATTCATTAGTGAATCAAGGAAAATATGCCAGAGCATAATATACAAATGTATGATGCAATAAAAAAGTGCCAGCAGCACTAGAGTCCAAAAAAGACCAAACTGTAACCTACAAAAGACTGCGATAAATACACTATTCTGTATAATCAGAGTCACTAAGACTCGAAACAATAACAGTGACTCAAAATTATAAGTATATGCAGATAAGAAACAACAGAAAATAGAAAATAATATATGCTAGTAGAAAATACTAATATGTGTCGAATTAGTAGAGACGAATATTTTGCCACATGGAACTGTTTATATCTTCTCCACCTTGCCAAAAAAGTAATGGAGCTGTTTTTTTGTGTTTGTGTAAACTTATATGTTCATTTCCATTAGATACAAATTTATGTTAAAAAATACAAAAAGAAATCCACCAAAAAAATTATTTATAACAATAAACAGTGCAGCCTTCATTGTAGATCATCCAACAAAATAGTGTCAGTGTGTGCAATAACATTGAAATTTTACATAATAAGTGTTGAAATATATTTCTCCACCAAAATGCTTCAACACGTGTATATTAGGAGGATTGTAATTCTTAAACATGATCAGAAATAGTATTTACACAAGAAAAGTCTCAAATGCACCGAGAATTGAACATATTGCTCTCCAAGTGATAATAAACTGAAATAGTATGGAGCAAAAAACGAGTGAAAAACATTCGTACAACATGCTTCCCAAGTGGTAATAACCCCAAGTAGTATGGAGCAACAAAAATCAGTGAAGAACTCTTCCTACAGCATGCTGAAATGAAAATCTGAAACAAACCATAAACACAAATCAGATTTCTGTGTATAAAATTTAAGCAAAAAAAAAAATTAAGTTATATTTCACACAAGAGCTTTGCAGAAATTTGAAGGAAAAACCTAAGAATATCGCCCATAGTACCAGAAACAACTACCTACTATAGTCAAAAGAAAAAACAGCATATCTTTATAAAACTAGCAACTAAACCCAACAACAAATAGGTAACAAAGAAACAACAACCTGCTGTAATCAAAAGAAAAAATAGCATATCTATATAAACCCAGCAATTAAACCCAGCAACTAAACCCAACAACAAATAGGTAACAAAGCATCAAATCACTCTTGTCTTCAAACACCTGTAGCTGCTTAAAAAAAAATGCCCAAATTTGAGCGAGAGAAACAGTGGACAGGTCCCACATTGGCTTAATTATTCAACTTAACATAACCTAGAAGATTCAATAAACATTAATAATTACTTTGCAATATGATTAAGAACACTAACCTCCCAACTTTCAAATCTCGATAACTCTTATTGTCTTTGTATCTGTCCATATCTCATACACTACATTCCAATCAACATTAGACAATTCTGGTCCATTCAACGATATTCTCATTAACGCATCTAGCGTATCTAGTCCTAACTTTGATTTTTTGATATCCTTGATGATATTTTGTTTAGAAAATCCCCTTTCACAATCCATTGTACTTGCAGGAATAGTGAGTACAGCTTGCCATAATTTCATCATATACGGATAAGTTTTATGCCATTGCTCTGTTTTACGAAATACCTTCCATGCTTCTTTCATTGAGAAACCCTCACAAGCCAAATTTAATGAATCAACAAAAGGGTGAAGCTCTCTTTTACAAGCATTAATATCAAATAAATGCATGAATCCATCATCATTTGGCATTGTATGCTGCAAATGCTGAAAAAGCTTTAGAAGCCAACGATCTGAATTTCTCTCACGACTACGACGTTCCTCAGGATAATAACAAGGGCTGAACAATTTTGCGCATTAAAAAGATGAAGATCCGGAAATCTTTCATTCAATAAATCTATGAGAGACTCTATATAACCTTCTGTAAGTTGTTGGCAACTCTCTTGTGCACCTTCAATACACGGTTTCATAGTATGTCTCCTCACATCACTAGAATCAATCTCCGTGGTTGGAATAGAGATGTATTGTAAATCATGTCTATCTATGACTGCCCCTTCATCTTTAATTTCAATATATCCATATTGGGAATCAATTAAAAATTTTGAAAGATAGGTTGAACCTTCTGCAAATGTCTCATTTCTTAAAAACCATCTAGATAATGTACTTATAGTTACTTCAAGAGCCAACCCAATAGTTGTAATGTCAACATTTTCTTCTTGAAAAGTCTTATTCAACTTGTTCAATTCACCCAACACATCAGCAAGCATATGTAAAGAAAATTGGATGGAATAAATTCGTGCCTTATCATACCATGATGAAGTTTTCCTTTCATTTTTCCACAAAGTTAAAATGGCTGGCATAAGCTTCACAAGCCTTATAATAACTTCTCCCCTAGATAACCATCTCACTGAGTGTATTTGAAGAACACCAAGAACATCAATTTGCATGACTTTAAGCAAATCATTAAGTTCATTACTTCTCTTGGGTGAATTTTGAACCCATGAATACACTGTGTTTGCAATATTTTCGACATATAATAACTCTGGTAATTTCTTAGAAGCATCTGCTGCTGCTAAAGATTCACGATGAGCTACACAATGAACTGTAATAAGGTCTGGAATGTTTTTTTTCAGAAATGAGACAAAGCCATTTTCATGTCCAATCATTGTTGAAGCCCCATCTGTAGAGACAGCTATCAAATCTTTATATTGAAGTCCTCTAGCATGTATTAATTGATTGACACTATCATATATTGTTTTTCCTTTTCCATCCATAACATTCTTGAGCTTCATAAACTGCGAGATGGGCGAACCAAGACCTTTTGAATCTAAATATGTTGCATAAACAACAAGGTGCTACTCTAAGCTTCTATCAGTGCTTTCATCAACCATTAATGAAAAGAAAGGACTTTCTAACATATTTTTTATCTGAATTTGTTCAAGATATCTTGATATGCAGTATATGAAATCATTTGCAGCCTTACGATTTGTGTATGAAGAGTATTCTTGAGACTCTGGCATAAATGGTGTTTTTGCATCTATTAGAAATTTGCAAAGTTTCTCATACTTTGATAAAGATAAATCTTCTTGACAAACAAAATATGCTATTTTCATTGTAGCAATCACTCTTTCCTTGTTGACATCTTCCATCTGCCTAATATGATCTGGAATTGTTTTCATCTTCCTCTCTAATGCATTAATCCATCTTGTCTTGGCATCTTTATGCACCAATGACTTTTCATGAGTAACAAGAGCATCATGTTGTAAAGTGGTACAACCA
>LPNX010993143.1:399027-423582 GCA_001517045.1 Pseudotsuga menziesii
CTCATCAATTCCCAACAGATCTACTCACATTTTAACGGTGGATATATTGTTCTGATATCTAGCAGCTCAGATATCAAAGTGATCCAACATATATGTTCACATTTTTTGCGATCCTTCTATTCTAGCTTTAAAAAAAGGGGAGCGAATAGGGTTCCACTCCTTCACATATTGCGTTGTTCAACCACATTAGAGGTTTCGTTGATTGAGATTTCCATGATTTATTTTGTCCAATTAAGAAAAAAGGGAACCTAGAGAGCTGACGGGCTGATCATCCAATATGTTATTGGAGGTTGTGATCTAGATAAGAAGATAGATTCTTGAAGATGGTGCTACCAGAAGCACTACCAAAAGAAATTGAAGAGGTGAGAAATCTCTTAACATCGAAAAGGGTTATGGCAAACATTTGATGGAGATGATTATGATGTATGGGCAGCCAAAGTGAGTAATTTGTTAAAATTACAAGATTTGTGGCATTTCATAGTTGAAGAAGATCCTAGAGATCCCTATTCATTTAAAGCTTTGACCGAGTTCCAAAAAGAAAGAAGGAAAGTTGTTGCCTTATGTCTCATACAAGACAATATAGACTATTCACTATTTCATTAAATTGTAGAGGCTGATACTGCAAAAAGAGCATGGAATATACTGAAAGAAATATTTAGTGATGAACTAGTTGTAGAAGAAGATGACTTTGCAAGTCACGCAAAGCACTAGGAATCCCACGGTGAAGTGGAAGATAGTCAAGAAGACTTTGTTTATGAGGCAACCAATGACCATGTAATCCCATCAAAGGTTGTTGATCCAGTTGTTTTAGAGACAGTTGATAGCAGCATAGAAGCTGCAACAGTTGCTGAGAATGGGCAACAACCAGTTGCCAACATCACAAAAAAAAACAACAACAGACAGTCCACCCCAAAACCAGAAAACAAGAAGTTTGAGGGAGATCTATGAGCAGACTCCTGTTAGTGATGAGCATCTACGTTTTCTTCTCAGCCCATAATTTTTGAAGAAGCAATGAAGGATGCACAGTGGGTACATGCAAATGAAGAAGTAAATGAGAATGATGAAGTAGCTGCCATTAATGAGCAATACCAAGATGTGAATTCTCTCGAAGAAAAGATGAAATATAATCATATTTTTTTGTCAAATTTTTTTCAATGTGCAGGTAAAGATGACAACCAAAAAAATCATGTTGAAACAGAAGAATAAGACTTGCACTATGTTCCAAAAGCTGAAGAAGAACAACTACTTAGCATCAAGATACAGAAGACAAAGAAGAAGAAGGCCAAGTACACTTCAAGGAAGAAAATGAAGCTGAAGTTTTTAAACTGAAATGTAAGCTTAGTTGAGACATCGACCAACATGCATCTTTTGGCATAGACAATGCTGAAGATGTACTACCAGTTGAGATTAAGGGGGTGTGTTGAATAATATAATCTCACCTGTAGTTAGTTAGTAGGTTGGGTGACCCATGGTATTTTTCGACCTATAGTATTCACCCATAGTATTGTTATGATGTATTTGCTATTTATACTTAGTCTAATAATGAGAATGCATTCAATCAGCCCATAGTGCTTCTGTCTGTTGCATTCTTTTTTTTAATAGTAAGAAAACAATTGTATCGGTTGCTATCACTTCTATAATTAGGCTAAGAAACTAGGCTAAGAAGAAGAAATACAAGTTCAGATATTGTTCACCATGGAGTCTTCCTTTAATGAGACAAAACAAGCCCGGAGTCTTCCTTTAATGAGACAAAACAAGACCGATTATACGTTGGTAGATTGCTTTCTAACTCTCTTTAAATATGTCAGCCCTCCTGGCCTGACCGTGATTTTTTTGAATCCTAATATAAACATGTCAGCCCTTCTGGCCTGACCGTGATTTTTTTAAATCCTACTGTAAACAATCCTTTCAAGAGATATGAACTTACCAACTTCGCTTTCTTCACTCCATATTTCTGCTTATATTTTGAAGTATTGTAGCGTGCATTTCAGCATACCAATCTGCCTTGGCATTCGGGCATATCTGATTTTCTGTATGGGAAAGAAAATCGTTATGGATGGTCGTCTTTTTTGTTTTCCAAATATTGTTTCATTGCCGAGTTGGCCTATATCACTGCGTCCAACCTCCTATTATCATATCAAGTTAGTTAATCGAGGCTTTAACACTTCACAAACCATGGGTTCAAGAGCTAAGCCAGCCCAAGCACGAGCCGAGCAAAGTCCATGCATGAGTCCAAAATGGATAATTTTGTGCACCACGTGTCCAAATCTCAACACACGAAACATAATGTGTCTACTCACTCAGAAACAAACAAATACCATGCGCTTCTCAAAAGACTTTCCACCATTAGGAATGAATAGCCTAATTTATATTTTCTTTCAAAACTTCATTTACTTGCTTGCTTTAAAATGCCAATCCCAAATGATCACTAACTAGTTGGACATATGGTGTATATTCAATCCAAAAGCATAATAATACTTCATCTTTTTCATTGCTTCTTAATAAAGCTACAAACATATATACATTTATGTTGATTTATGGATCATTGTAAGTTAATAAAGTCAACAACGCGAGTTACTAAAGGCAGCAAGTCCTTGTCTTTAGATATTGAAAATCTATTGAATAGCCATATGTCTTTAGAAATCAAAGATCTATAGAATAGTCTTTTATCAACAAGCATTTCAGCTAGGCAAGCATTTTCGCCATTTCGCCAAGCAACCATTTTCGCTAGGCAAGTGACTCAGACTTCAGTTAAGGCAAGAAGGAGGAATAAAGAAGCTAGAGTAGGTGGCCTGAGCCTATCTTGGTGGCCAAAACCCCTTTGAAAGTGCAAGTGAAAACACATGCATATGTTACTGCTAGATCCTTTTTTTAAGTTTATTGGTATCTTTTCCTTTGTTTGCTAAAGCCATGTTTCATGCCACGAGAATTCGAGCTATATCATGCCATAAGCATAGTGACTGTTTTTTTTCCACAAATGTTTTTTCCCTTCTTGATCTTTGTTGCTGAGTGAAACTAATTTGATTCTTGAGTGAAACTAGTTTCCTTTCATCTTTCTCGGTTTCTAGTCGATGGCCTATGTTTGAAGTATACAAAAAAAATTATATATCTCCACTTTAAATGCAAAACATATTTGTTGGGCTCTTGCACTTGCTTTGAACAAAGATGTTGTTTTTCCTTGTTCAGTTCCTCTGTCGTGTTTCTACTTTTGTTATTTAAAAAAAAAAAAAATTGATAACAATTGCAAAGATTTACATGTCCTTTCTACATGGTTCTATGGAAAATGTTATTAGCACAAATTGCATAAAAATCGTTTGTTATATAAAGGAAAAAAAACAGCCATAACTCATGCCTTAAATATTTAATCTATCTTTTCATTAGTCACTTCTATGATTTTATAGGTGCATATAGCAATCAAATGCTGGTGTTTGGTTGATGGTTGCAAAAGCACATAAAAAGTGTTGTGGACCGTCTCAGTTTCAATTTTTTTTTTAAAGTTTTTGGCAAATTATGATGTTATTGAAAAAAAATATGTGGAAACAACTTGCCAATTGTATTTTCCATTGTCGCCTCTGTTTAGTGATATCAATTACCAGTTATGTTTGTTGTAAATTGTCTTTTTTATTTTATTTTATGCAAAAGATAGAATAACTTTCTATTTTTTTGGACAATTCAAATAATTGAACAACATTTGGTCCAAATGTATTAAAGAACTAGAACAATTGTTGCCAGCTTATGTGGCAGCTTAAGATGACATCTTCTTTCAGAGTGTTTATTGTTATGTTCTTTGACAATGAATATTTTTTGTTTGTGAATCGCACTACTAATGACAACTACAAAAAACGATAATATATAGTATATAAGTCATTTAGAGTTTGCAGATTGCATTTATCACCGTGGTTCATATGATAAATTCTGTAACTGATAGAAATATTCTTTTGAAACTCAACCATGGCAACAATTGCTCATTCCAAAATATTTCTTCATCCAGTAAGCCAGAGCAAAGGCAAAGCCCATGTAAAGTCAAGAACAAACTTGTAATAGAAAAGGTACATAACAAACTTGCATGGACTTGTTACTTGATTCAAGTGAAAATCTTCAACACAATTTTCAATAAGATTATAGAACGCAAAGATATGTAACCAGAAGGTACTAACTATGAGCCTTTTAAGCAGCCATGCATGCTACAACGTGCCAAGTCAAGAATTGAAAATTTCTGCCAAGTAGCAGTTATGCAAGTTGCAACGTGTCTGCAATATGTTGAGTTTGGTTGGTATTGAGAGGCAATAGGACATTTGTTTCTTGGTTGGCTCCACAATTCATATTTCCATGCTAAGAGACGTAAGACATTTGTTCCTTCCATGGGCCCACATATTGCATGCACCCAGGCCACATGGAATTTACAAAATTACAGCGAGCAAAATTTACAGCGCGTTTGAGTTGCTCTTCTCTCCTTTGAAATCTCTGTCGACGCCTATGAGAACCGCTCCTCACAAGAAATGGTATCACCAGTTGAATGATTGCTAGGAACTCTTCTTGTTATTTTCTCTTCTGGAATTTTTAACAACAACGTTGAGATAAGGATTAATCAAATTGGTTTGATAGTTCTTGGCTCATAACAGGTTCAGATTATAATGGGTTTATAAATTTGACAGTTCTCACTATATAACGGATTCAAGGCATTGGGAATTCGCTATCCGTGGATTTATAACATATGGGTATCATGAGTTTGATATTTCTTAGTGCATAATATATTCAAAGTGTGATTCATTCAGTCACGTAAACATCCTATATTGTTATGCATTGTAGATATTCCTTTTTTATATTGTTTTGTGGATTATGTTTTGTGCAGGTCAGAAAACTTGAGTCACGAATACCAATTGTTTTGTGGATTATGTTATCCACTGATTGATCTTACAACAATTACTAACTGGCCTTAACCCTCAACGCAGTCTTATAAAACAATTTCTCGGACATTTAATCCTTGCAATTATTAAGTTTAGTCGTTAATTACTACTATGGATTTATTTAGTTTCAATTTATGTCTGGAGAAAGATTTCCACTGATGTGGCCACTTCAGTTGTGGTTCTTGCCTACAGTGGGTCTATGTTTATTTCTCTCATGTTATAGATGCTTAAATTGTTCAAAAGCTTGATTCTTTGAATCTAGATTATCTTGGAGATGCTTAAATGTGTAGAGTAAACATATATTGGTGGGCTCGTACATGGTATTGTTCTCTGTACATTGTATTGTTCTTTGTCGTAAGCCTCGGGAGCATGGAGATGGATGATAGATGGAGTAATAACATATTCAAATGGCTTGATTGATTTGTACAACATAGTGGAAAAAAAAGACTACTGTCAAGAATGGATTCAAACCCATAACCTTGCGGACCGGTACCTAAAACTGGCACTTACAACCAACTCAACCATATTGAGGCTACCCGCACCCTTGATTCTGAATATGAGAATGAATTTGTGCAATAGGAATTGAACCAGATCATGAAGAAAACAACTACTATTATGGTAGCCCTTCATTTATTTGGTAAGGGAAAATAAATGTGCAACACCCTTCACATCACTACTCCAGTAGAACAACGTAAGAATTAATTTGTTGTAGTTTTCTTAGTTGATTCTAAGAATAGAGTGATCTTGTAAAACCCAATATCATGCTACACAGATCAAAGAGGATACCAGTTTCTCTTCCCAATCCCCATAGGATATCATTGACAGTTCTTGCTCACAGTGTACTATTAATCCCATTGTGATTTCAAAACTATGTGCAAATAATCGAGAGATGTGAATGAACTCTGGAACAAGAGAGAATTTGACATGTATGATTCAGTTGAGGCTCACCTGGGCAATGCTACATCTCATTCCGTACTTTCCTAGTCGAATACCATTTGTTGAATAAGTGCATATTTTGTTCTGTAAGTGTGTATGTGTTAATTAGAATTTATTTCAACATGGTAGAAATATTTGGATTGTTCTAAATCTTAATGCAATTTTTCATAAAAGTACTTACATGATATTTAGACTCCTATAAATATTTTCTGGCATCTTGCAAGAGGATTTCTTTTGTGCATCCATCCAGAGAAGTTCTCGTATGGATGAGCATCCACGCAGTTCTCTCCCTCTTATACACCAGTTATTCCTCCCTGTTCACCAGCTGCGTTCAGAATCAAATCTGAAAGAAAAGTAAGTGGCCTTTCCTTTGGCCTTTGAGCATGGGTAAACAGGATGTGGCTGGGTGCAGGTGTATCTTGTTGCTTTGGCAGTGTAGCTACCATGTGCACACATGGCCACCATGCAAAAACCATGCTTGTGACATCATTGTAATCCAAAGTGGAGGATAGTAATTCTTTGGTAACATTTAATGTCAGAGGTAATGCTAGATCGATTTCTAGCATTACTTGGTTTTATGAAAATTACTCAACAATTATATTTTTACCCTAAAATCTTAGTGACAATGTACACTCCGCCTCGATATGAGGCCAAATAAGAGGACGAATCTAGTGATTGGTGGAGAAAAAGTGTTGGTTATCTTTTCCAAATAAAACTTAGGATAAACTATCAAACATTGTATTGATTTTAGTGTGATTTGTATTGGTTTTCGTGTCAAATAATAGAAACTATGGCAAGTCGATTCATAGAGTCCCTGCTGGCCCGAGAGCATGGACTAATAACACTACACAAGTTATTGGATATGGTAATGTTGTGTTTTTATATATATTGTTTGGCTAGGGTAATGTTAATGGACCATAGCGCATCCTACATATCTTTACATCTATAGATAATTTTGGTGTATGGTTTTGTTGTTATTGATTGACATGGCTTGGAATTTCAAAGGAATTAAGCCAACGAATTAACAAAAATGATAGTATTGTTGCAGAGGATAGAAGGGCAAGTGGAACATGTGAATTTTCTTTAGACATTTAACTTTGGTGAATTTCATAT
Source organism: Pseudotsuga menziesii (assembly GCA_001517045.1). NCBI lineage: Eukaryota > Viridiplantae > Streptophyta > Pinopsida > Pinales > Pinaceae > Pseudotsuga > Pseudotsuga menziesii. The sequence goes on from LPNX010993143.1 coordinate 405,984, forward strand.
TCGATGATGTGTATGGTCTCTTTGTAGTCCAATCGATGGTTGATAAATTGAATACATAATGATTTTTCATAGAAAATGGGTTTTTTGGTTGGAATTAGAAACTACATCTAACAATGCATTTCCCTCATTCGGTTGATTTCTTGTCGCAAATACCAAATGTAACGCAACCATTAAGTAACATAGTAATGCTTTGATAGGATTAACACAATAATTAAATGTAATGCAACTATTATTTAACATAGTAATGCTCTAGTAGGGTTACCACTAACCCACCACGTGGACCAAGGAAATTGTGCTATATGCAATGGTGCCAAGAAGCATCTTTTCCATGAAGAAATCAATCACGAGTAAGGCCATGATTTTAATTACATGGTCATGGGTTTGATTCCCATTGTAAGGAGTTTTCATCTTTGTGCAATTTTTTATTTTATTTTGTGGAGATCACACAAGATTAAAAGTTTAAATTGAACCTGTCGTTTCTTGTTATCTTTACAACCTACAACTTTTGGAATTCTCAAACAATAATTTCACAGGTTAAATTCTAGTAAAGATTGGTTCATTGCACGCCTTGAGAAAATATAATTTACGTAATAAGGTCCAGAATCTCTATCAAACTTATAATTCAAGCACAGATCTCATGGAGGAGGGGGAATCTCCCAAATCATGAGGAGGAGACAATTACAATTCACTTCTTGAATATTTGAGAGGTTGTTCTGGTAGATTGGTAAGGGAACTTATCGGTCACTTAAGGAGATACAACCAAGATGTTAAATAACATATGATATAGGAGGGAATTGGAAGATAATTGTAAGGGAGGTTGTTTCCTCTCCATCATTGACATCCACATCAACATTCCATTTGGATGGGACCTTGGGACATTTAGATCCCAAGGAAATCGATTTTTCAACTTCACACCTTTCCTCAAAGGGTATTTATAGATCATTGTTTTTCTACCAAGTACTGTGGATCTAGGCTTCTTGAAAGGAATCCTTTGTCACTGTATTCACTAGAATCTCCTCGGTCTTAGGAAGTCCCTATAAAAATATACAAGAGAGGAGATAAAATATTATTCAAGGATGTAGGGTGGTGGTGGACATGGTAGATCTAGGAGGATTACATGATGTGAGAGACCTTCAGATCATGATAGAGATGCTTGATCTGACAGACTTTTTTCATTGCTGAACAATAAATGAACAAAATGACAATATAGTGAAGGCTATAGTTCCATGAACATATCCTCTTATATTACATTTCACTACAATCATGGTCCGCAAAGGTTATTGGGATATTTAACCGGTCTTGGATATAATTTTTCTATTAGAACTTGTCCCCAAGGATTTATACTCGGGTCATCCAAACATCAAGCACTCCAACTTGTCAGTAGACTACAACCACACCATATCTTGTAAGTGCATTAAAAGAGCTATTTGGAGTGATTAGGTGATAATAAGATGTTGAACTCTTATCCTTGATAACAACATTCAATGATAGTCCTCTTGGTTTCTAACTTGGTGTTGAAACATGGAATGATATAATAATGTTCAGTTTGTAGTCTTCATCTATTCCATTCAATTTTAATGCAGGAATTAAACATCTTGCAAAAATTAACTATGTTTTCATATTTTGATTTCCAGGATAGGAAATGCATGAAAGTTATGCATGTGGGGAATTGTGCAAGGTAATATCATATTCTAAACGTAAACACAAGTACCAACAAGAGGAGGGGATTTGGACAATTTATTATCAAGTTCCCCACCTCTACAAAGGTGTTTTAGAATTAAGTCCTCAATTACAAGAAAGTTGTTGCATTTCAACCAATTCCTAAAATGTTAAGAGGGTTTAAAGGCCCTAGAGTTTGAATCGGGATGTAATACCAAATGTAGTGCCCCAAAATTAATTTTAGTTTTTTAATGAAATTGAAAACAATATTTTTATTTTTGACACAGTTCATATTTACCAAGGTACACAATGATCTCAATTGCAATAGTAAACTAAGTAGAAGGAAATTTCTGCATAATTGTAACCCTAAGACAAATTTACAAATGTTTCTCTTGGTGGATGTAGACGGAGTAGACTACCATAGGAACTACACAAAAAAACCATAGGTAGGGGACCACTCACCCCTCAATCAACCTCCCAGCCATAGATTGAGAACCCTTGATCCCTCACTCAACCATGTCAAGCCAAAAACACTCTCATAATCAGAATCCACCTTTATGCTCCAAACCCCCATCTCCTTTCAGAGCAAGTGAGGAGGAGGAAGAAGGAGAACAATATCTTCCCATTCTCATTTACCCCTTTTTAAGCTTTTCCAATCCCTCCCCCAATTGGGCACATTTCCCTCATACAAAAATATTCTAATTATATAAATAACTCATATTTATATATTTTATTATATCTTCTCAATAATCCATTCTTTAATTTAATTAACTTGACTTAATTTATGAATTATACAACTTATGTTTTGATGGATCCCAAGGCCTTTATTATAAACAATAATATTATAAGCACATGATCCTACATAATCTAATACTATCATGCAGGGGTAGGACCCACTCATGTGACCATTATGAGTGTGTCTTGCACCTATACTATAAACCAGTTATACCCCCCCCTACGACAGATGCAAATATGTGATCAAGGGGTGCTACATGTAGGTACAAATACATCAATGGGTGGATGAGCATATTTAAATTGATATGGTATTGCATTTAAGAGCTCAAAATTGTTGGACGATGTTTTTCACAGGCTTCCAATAGAAATATTTCCCAAACTTAGAATTGATTTAATGTGCTTACATTGTGAAAAATTACATAATGAATTAATGGGATTCTTATTTCTACTATGATAGTGCGATAATTATAGTAGGGAATGAGTGTGGCAAGCCATACTGTCTTTTAAAGTAAGCATGCAATTTAATAACAAATACCATGCTTAGAATATATTAATACTTGGGCCATCTTCGCCTTCAATTCCTCTGTCTCCGATTTGGCATCATTTCTAGTTACAAAGATCACAAACATGGCTCCTAGAGGTGCATGATGCCACATAGAAATTGTAGGGTTTCTTTTCTCTATTGTTGCATGTTGGGGTTGTTTCCTCTTGAGTGATTTGCACAAAACCAATAAGCCATAGCCATCATTAGAGATAAGGCTATAAATTTCACCAGGAGTTGACGATTATAAAATGAAGAATACAAAGGTGAAAAATGATGGTATCATTTATATGTATATCGAGAACAATTGTTCAATTAAACATTCAACAATTTCTATATGCATGGCAAGCATAAATAAGTTCATTAGTTGCAATATATTTCGCATTCATGAAATATTGAGTTTTTTTGCATGTCTTGACCTCATCTCTATGGAGTGTTTACCCTAAATGAAAGTATATGTAGATGAGACATTGGAGAAAAATTAGAAAGTTGGACCTTAAGTGAAAACATGAATCTCAATTACTATTTTGTTTATTTTTTAACAAAGTAAAATGTTGTTTTCATAGGTTCTTCAATTTTTGACTTTCAAAACTTATATTTATGTTTGGCATTTTACATTACACTAACAACATGATTTGTAGGGAATTTTGTTATCTTTGTACTCAATATTTTGTGAAATATTTATTGACATCTAACAAGTAAATTTTGCAATGGTTTGACAACATGTTCTTAAAAAATGCAGATGATCGATAATGTGTCATGTTGACAAACCATTTTTCCCATATTGAAGTTTTGTTTGTGGAAAAAAAATGATATAGCAATCAATATGGACTCTGCTAGTGCATTACTATATTTTGTACTTAACATATGAAGAAATTAACACTTTGGGAAGAAACGATTTTTTCCTTACATTCCAACTAAATACAAAAAATCTAAAAATACCGTCTTGGAGAAGACAACTAAAGCTTGTGCATCATAGTTTTTCCAAAGATTATAGTTGTGTATTTTTGGATATACTGAATTTCATTTCACCAATTTGTGACAAGTTTAAAATGATATATCTATACATTTTAGTAGAAAATTAATTAATATTCAATAATCATAAAAAAAATGGAGAAAAATCGTATGGGTGGAAAGTAGATGCAATGTTGAATCTAATAATGTTAGGTACGACTACAAATTAGTAATATTTCATAGGGCCTTTTCCCTTCAAAGTTGAAAAAACTTGGAATTTTTTTTTTTTTTGTTTGAGTAGTGCTTGTAGATGTTTGGACAAACGTTAACCTTAATGAAAAAAATGTTCTTTTTTGTCGAACATTTAGTTTCTGAGAAGAATTAATTCTAATTATTCTACATTAAGCAGTCATCTAGAAAAAAATCTAGTTTCATTTCACACAAAATTGGTATATATACTTTAATTTGAAAGATTAAATATCCAAATAAAATACCGACCCCTTTGCTTATTCCACATTTTCATATTATTTCACAATGTTTTCGAGCTTGAGATTATTTTGCATTCTTTTGGGGCTTGAAATTATACTTGCAATTTATTTTGAGGCTGAAACTCTTTTTGGATATAATATTTTGGAGCTTGATATTGTATTTGCAATTTGTTTCAAGGTTGAATATCTTTCTGGCTATAAAGTTTTGGAGCTTGACATTATACTTGCAATTTCTTTTGAGATTATACTTGTAGTACACCCTTTCAAATGGGCCGGTTCTGATTATGATTACCATGTGATTTTCACCCTTTTGACAAGTTGAATCAGATTATGAGTACCGTGTGATTTTATTATTGTTGGGAGCATAAGAGGTTAGAGAATGCGTTGTCAAACTTCATTGCATTGTTATTTTTCATTTTGTTTTTGTCTTTTTGGAAGGCTTTGCTATGCTAATTTTATGGTTGGTTTGCTTTGTTGGGTAGGATATTAGTATTGATGCTTATCGGAATAAACACGGGGAATAAAAGGGAATACAAAAGGAAACATGATCATACTTGAAATGATGATCTTCATATGAACATAAAATATACAAGGAAGAAAAGGATCGCTGAGAATTTGAAATGAAAACGATAATAATATAAAGATGTATTTGCATCTTAATGTTGATGGAGATGATGTTAAATAATAAATTGAATAATAAGAAATAAACCCAAGCATAGGTAGGTATATATCATAATATATCCTATCAAGTTAGCTCAAGTGGTTGAGTGTTATGAATTACAAACAAGAGGTCACAAGGGCAAGTCTTTAGGCTAGATGCCTCTACAAATATTGTGGGGTTCACTTGATGTTCCCACCAAGTTAGTTTGACAAAATTGCAATAAAAAAATTTACCTCAAGTACAATCCTCAAAATGAGGAGAATTTCTAGCAAGGTTTGTAATGATTAATTTGATAAACAAATGTACAAATCATAATGTGTACACTGTTAAATTCATGTTTAGAATTTAGTAAATGTTTTATGTCTATAGTTGACTTAAATATTTTTATGTTTACAATTAAATGAATTATCATGTATAGTTGATTTTAATTTTTTAAGTTTAGAATAAAGTGTGTGTGTGTGTGTATGATGCACTTTTGTATATATAACATCTAAAAGTGCACCATCTAACATTCCAAAAATAATTGGTAGTCGTATTGGTATTAATATTGACGATGCATTCTTAAATAATATTGAAATCAATGAATTGGGGCCCCAAAATCTAAATTTTTTGTACAATATTTGCAATGTCCCTACTTTGAATTTTGGAGAAAAGTGCAATTCAGACAATTTTCGAGCTTTCCTAGTCAAGATTGTAGGGGGTTCCAATTGACTCCAAATGGTCTCAAATTCTAAATGTAAGGGTATGTTGAGTGTTACAGCATCCCAAAATTGTATATGGACACTTGGGATTATACTTTAGGCCTATGCATATTGGTTTGGGTCTAAGGAGAAACAATGCAACTTTACTAGGAAATTGTGTTCAAATCCCCCTAAGGGTGAAGGCCAAACTAGCTCTCAAACTCAAGTACGACCCTCCCAACTTTAATAACAGAGTATGGGAATGAGTATAAGACATCAATGGATTTAATTAATAATGGTTATGAAATTCCACAAACATATTATGATTTGGAACATTTGAAGGGTAACTTTAATGGAAATTGCTTAAGGGAAATTGCATTACTAACTTGACTTTGACACATGAAAAGTAGAATATATGGTTTTGAGAGTAATATGAAACATGGTGGTAATATATAGAATAAAAATGTATTCAAAAACAATATAAAAATCCAATTAAAACCCTCATACAAATATGATACAAGACTCCTTCAATATTGACCCAAAGTCATGGAAACTAGTGATTCAATGGCATGGGAATGCAAGATTTTCACACGAGTTTCTTGGATTTCGAGCCACAAAGAATATGAAAATGAAATTACATATTAATACGTCATATATGGCTGTCTCAAAATTATAAAACTTAGAGAATATCCCTCATACAAATCTGGTATAAAACTACTTCAAGATTGAAGGAAAAATCCATGAAAACTAGTGATACAATGGCATGAGAATGCAAGCTTTTCACACAAGAGTTTCTTGTATTTAGAGATGCATAGCATATGGAAATTAAAGTAAATAGAATTACATAATATACTTCTTCCCTAAAATCATCAAACTAATATAAATATCCTCATGCAAATATGATATAAAGCTACTTCAGTATTGAAGCCAAATCCACAAAAACTAGTTATTCGATAGATGGGGAATGTAAGCCTTTCATACATGTATTTATGGTATTTAAAATTCAAATAATATGGACATCATATTACAACACCATACATAATATACCCAATCTTGGGAATCAAATATCCTTAGCAAAGTGCAAGCACCACTCCAACAAGTGTGCCATCAACATGAGAGTGTGGGGGAATGGAGAAGAAGGAATGAGAGAATTGGAAGATAGATGAGAATTTGAATGTATGGAACTTCAAATTGAAAATAAAACACCTTCATTAAGCTCCAATTAGAGGTATAAATGGCCTCTCCATCAACCAACTTTTAAAGGTATCGAATTCCCTCGAAATTGGTTCATAAGCAGGGAGAGTGAACACTCACCGTGCAATGGAGAAGCAAAATATCTCCAAAATGCAAAATACCAACTAAAAAATGATCAAAATCCATTCTCATTCCTCATGAAATATTTTTATTAACTTAATGAGGCATCCTAAGGTCAAATTTACCTCCATGGGATTCCTCCAACTCATCTTAGTGGTTTAGTAACTCTCATGACACTTGTGTTCCTCTTCATGCTCCAATTCTTTCCCCAAACCGAATGGATTCCTATAAATCCCAAATTTTAACTCTTTGTGGCTATTTTTATCCCTGTCATGTCATATTTGTCATATGTCTGCGATCAGGTCTGAATTTTTCATACTTGTAATAGAATCTTTCATCATTTGTTGTCATAGAGTGCATGGAATCTCCTTCTAAGTGGCAAACCTTGTCTTCTAGTCTCTTCCTCTTACATGGGAGTTACTCTCATCTACCTATTCGAATTCCTTGGATAATTATATGATATTTGACACCAAATCACCCTCCAATAACATTACATTACCCATTTGTTCAAATTTGGATGAAGATCATGCCAAGTGTATGGGGAATCTAGTCATCCAAAGGCTCCAAAAGCTTCCAAGTGTCTTGATGAAACACTGAAATATTATTTTATCTCCATTTATCATTTATGTGACCCATTTAAATGTTAATATGGCAAAATAAATTCCTTTTGGGTCCCATAGCCCCTTATTGCAAAATTTATGTCTCCATCTCAACCTAGGGAACTAGTAGATTGGCGGAACATTATTTGTAAATAGTATTACTTGAAAATTATTTAATTGGGGACATGAAATTATTCCCTATCCAATATTTTTTGTACTCAAGCAATTTCAAACATGGATTTTGAATAACCTTCTTTCCTCAAAAACTTTTCTTCAAACTTTAATTGCAATTTTAGTAGTGGCACTCATCTACTACAATTGTGTGTTTCCAAAAGTAAAGATACATGGATATTTGAATATTGATATATCCCATGACATCACCACTAACACCAAAAGGATTAATAAAATCCATCAAAACAATTTTTTCACAAATAATATTTACCTCCATCTTTTGGAAACCTTTTTTGAACTTTCAGCCACTTTTGCTTATGTATAATTCTTTGAAGTTGGTACCGAGTTGTCAAAATTGAATTTCCAAGATTCCAAGAAATTTTTGAAGAGGAACCACCATGCTTGTTGCTACACTACTCTGATTACAATCACCTTATCAAGTGGTGACTCAATATCCCCTACTTCTTGTTTCCCCAAAAATTGAAACCAAGCAATATTCAGATCCCATTTCTTGTATTGCACCCTCCCAAACATCATGAGTACAAAAGATATATCATTAAAGCACATAACTATATCATAAAATTGTACATCAATAAAGTACCTCACCAAAGGATCATGAAATTGCTTGTACATCCAAGTAAGTAGATCATCATGTGGCCCATACACACCAGCATAAGGTATTATATCAAATCTGCTCCAATGAGATAGGTGAGGATCCCATGGCCTATAATGCTGCTCCAAAAGAATGTAATATGCATCAACATAATAATCAACCATGTATTCTTACTTCCAAGAGGTCAATGAAGAACCTCCACCAAAATTTGAACCCAATAAGGAACAAAGAAAACATGAAGACTTCAAGTGGCTCAAAGAAGTCTCATCAATACACACATGGATATGTATATCATCATAATGTAACGAAGGATGCTGATGCAAATGTAAATAAGATGGAATTATAGTCATTTCATCATCAAAAGGAGGTATTGGAAGTCCATACTCTTCATGTGGCACCATCAAAAATAAACCTTTCACCCATACTTCATTAGGATGAATGTTGCAAAATATGGAAGTATAGGATGTAGGAGAAAGAACCAACTCACTAGAAAGATTAGAAATTGCAAAATTGCCATCATGTGAAGGCTCCACAGGGGGAGGATTACCTCAAAAGTGTGACACTTTCCTCATATGTTGGTTCCAAGGTAGTGGAATCATGCACTTCTTCAAAAAGTGTGTAACCATTTTCAAGAGGAAACTCAAGTTCCTCTTCCACCAAAACAAGTGATTGGATCTCATCAAGCTCATCTTCAAACACATCAAGAACCTAGAATTTTCCATGTTTCTCATGATCCCTCATGTCATGAGAATCCTCCAAGAAATCTACAATATGACAATATGAAACATAGGATGAAGAACAAGTATATTACAACCTCTTAAGAAGTTGCTCATTTTGAATTTTGAGCTTATGAATATCCTCATTATTATTCAAGTATGCTTCATTTAACCATTCATTGAGCACAAACAAATTGTTTCTATCAAAAATCAAAGACATGAAACTACCTTCAAAGTTGCACATTACTCTTTGAATCTTCTCCATGTCTTCAAGGAATGATGGATCCTCCAATGAAGAAACTTTCCAACAAGAATTTGATACCAATTATTTAGTGTCATGGAGTATTCTAAGGGCCTCATGGATATTCATTTCACTCATATTCAAATACTCTTCAATGAAGTATGGTTCATGGGAGTGAACCTCCTCTTCTTATTTATTCTTGATTTGATCAACTTCTTGAAGCTCAAGTGGTGATGGGGAAGTTGATCTTGGTTCTTCATTATCTGTCACAAGGTCTTCATCTTCATAAGGCATATTTTGAGCATACCTACACTCAAGCAACTTTTAAAACCTTATACAAAATATCAAAAAGCTGAAAAGGAGAGAAAAAATAGCACCAAGGATATTCTTGTAGCGCTGGAGAGGAAAATTACAAAGAGCGCGCTACAAGAATATCGTGGCCCTCTTATTTTCTGATTTTCAAGAAAATTTTTGTTATGATTACAAATGTTGAACGACTAATCGCATATGGTGAGCTGTTTGATACGTGTAAGCTGTAGTTTTAACACGATTCCAGGTGGTTTTAAGTCATGAATCAAAGCATAGCCATCATTGCTCCTAATGCGGTGTGGTTCGACAGTTAGCAGCAAATATCGGTCTTATCTGTCATGATTTGCCTTTCTACATGCACTAACAGAGAAAAAAAGGTTCGTGGGTTAAATTTAACAGCTAGAAAGATGGATTGTGTCGCTGCATAGCAGAAGCAGGGTTATCAAGGCTGGCGTAAATTAGGGCTTTCCAATTCCGTTATTTGCAATCAAAGTGATCGTAGAAGGACATCTATACACTCAAGGAGAAGCATTTGACACCTCGGGAGGTGATTTTAAACCTTTGCAGTCGATCAGTTGGCAGGAATTTTACAATAAACTCCTATAATTGAAAATTTGGGGATTTTCTCGGTGGGGTCGTTGTGGAGAAATTGATTGATGGAAAAGTTAAAATATGCTCCTAAATGAAGTCTTAACCCAAAAAATAGCTACTTGAGCTATTCTGAAGAGTTTTCTTAAACAGAGCACTAAAAATATCCCTAGGTTTAAACCATTCAGTTTTTGGAACTTTGAGACAGTCTGGGTGAAAGTTGTTCATGTTTTGACCCTCAAATACACACCAAAAGCTATGATATTGATACACTTTGGGTTTAATGAGTTGACTGATTAAGATTGCTAGCAGACCTAATGTCAATTTTGACACTTAGGCTACAGGTAGCGGCATTGGAATATATTGCAAATTGTTTTGCTTTGTTTTTTCCTCACATAGGTGGTCTTTAAATAAGCATGAGAAACCAGTGATTGTTGTCATATTTGCAAAGTAAATAGGTTTGAAGAATGAGGTTGGCATTGATACACAGAGTTCGATGAGAGTCTCTTTTCTAAATGAATGATATATATGATACCTAAGAGTTGCTGGAAACCTGGGTTACTTGGTGCAGAGTTTAATTGTGTAGAAACAGATAAAGGCAACAAGGATTTGAATAGTACAAGAAAGCCTAGTATCAGTTTGATGAGCTGAGAGAGATAAATTGAGATGAACAGTCTGCAATAAATCTTAAAGTGACAACAGAGTTCATTCATGAAATACTTTTATTGTGCAAAGATGTTCATGAATCATGCTGACAGGATGTAGATACTGATATATAGTCTGCTTTACAGGTTGAAGATGGTCTTCTGTTAAAAAACAATCTGATTGGTAATGAGGTTTCAAATCTTTTGCAGTTAACCTATACACAGACCTAGCTTGTATTGTTAAGAAAAAGCAGCATAGAAGCCCTCGGTTATGTGTATTTTTCCTCTTATTGAGAAGTTTTACTTCACCTTTTAAAAATAAGCAGGTCTGTCCAGAAATATACAGGAAATTGTGGAGAAGTTTGAAGAAGCAGGAAACCAGTTTATAAAGCATCTTCTGAACCCTAAATCCAGACAGCTTCTAGTTTCTGAAGGAAAAAAGATGGGCAAGAGTGGAAAAAGTGGTAAAGTCAATAGGGCTGAGCCCACTGACTTAACCTGGATTGAGAAGCTCCCTGACTTTGCTGAGTTGTTCCAACAGGTAGGTTGGCTAAATTTCTTCAGGAAGATAGATGGCTACAATGCACAAGTGTCCTGTAAATTTGCTCAAAGTCGTAAAGATGATATGGTCATTTTTGATGCTCTCAAATTCAAGTTGACTGTAGAACTAATTGCAGAGGCCACTGAGATTAGTAATTAGGGTGAACCTTGGTTCAAGAAATTACCTTTTGATTTTGAACCACAGAGATACCTGTTACCTGATGTGACTCCTGATTGGAATAAGGGTATCCCTATTCAGAATTTCAAAAAGGAGTGGGTTTAGCCAATTAGGATACTGCAGATTTATGTGACCTACGAGGGTAGGTATGCATATGTATTTAAATATCACTTTAGATTCCTTCAGCACATGGTGGGAGTCTCAAAGATGAACCTGCCATTCTTCTTTTTGAAGAGCCTGCAGAAAATGTCCAGCAGGATAAAACAGCATGAAGATCACACATCCCAGTCAATTTTTCATCATGGATTGATCAAGCTAATCATCAGTACTGTGTTGCAGCATGAGGGTAAGACTTGGGACTTTTTTCTGTTTTGGACAGGTTTCCATGTCAAACAGGAAGAGCAGCAGCCTAAGAGGCAAACAGACAAAGGGAAGGTGATGATGAAGAAATTAGGTCAAAAAGCTAAGCCTGCAGACAAAGAGGAGTTCAAAGTTGAAGAGGTAGCAGGGCAGGTGAAGCTGGACAGCAAATTTAAAAGGTCTTCAGTTGGCACCACAGGCAGGTATTCATTGTTTGCAAAAGAGGAATTGCAGCCTAGTCTGCAATTGACACCAGCAGCAGATTCTGAAGAAACTAAAACTGTTGTTGAAGAAAAAGCTGCTATACCTGAAGATGAAGTTCAAACCAAACCAAGAAGTCCACTCACCATCCTCTCAGATGATGAGGGATATCTACTAGAAGAAGAAGAACAGTCACATCCCATTGAGGGATATCTACTAGAAGAAGAACAGTCACAGCCCATTGAGGGATATCTACTAGAAGAAGAACAGTCACAGCCCAGTGTCTTCATGAACCCATGGCACCTTATTTTCTTACCATTCATCACTTATGTGACCCATTTAAATGTGAATATGGAAAACTAAAGTCCTTTTGGATCCCATAGCCCCTTATTACAAAATTTATGTCTCCATCTCAATCTAGGGAACTAGTAGGTTTGTAAGTAGTCTTATTTGGAAATTATTTAATTGGGGACATGACAATAGCACATTGATAATATTTTAAAATCTTATGTCAAAGATGAATCAATGGTATCACAAACTCAAAATTTACTTGATTTATTAAAGTATAAGAATTCAGGTGATGTTCTCTCATTATTAAGTATTAAAAAGTCAACAAAACAAACAAAGGTAAATCAATCTATATATCTAAAAACTTAGATAACAAAATCAAACCTCATAGAAAATAACTATCACATGATGTTATCACTATACATAGATCAATACAAACTAGTGTCTGAAGGAAAAAAGACGGGCAAGAGTGGCAAAAGTGGTAAAGTCAATAGGGCTGAGCCCACTGACTTAACCTGGATTGAGAAGCTCCCTGATTGTGCTGAGTTGTTCCAACAGGAAGGTTGGCTAAATTTCTTCAGGAAGATAGATTGCTACAATGCACAAGTGTCCTGTAAATTTGCTCAAAGTCTTAAAGATGATATGGTCATTTTTTATGCTCTCAAATTCAAGTTGACTGTAGAACTAATGGCAGAGGCCACTGAGATTAGTAATGAGGGTGAACCTTGGTTCAAGAAATTACCTTTTGATTTTGAACCACAGAGATACCTGTTACCTGATGTGACTCCTGATTGGAATAAGGGTATCCCTATTCAGAATTTCAGAAAGGAGTGGGTTGAGCCAATTAGGATACTGCAGAGTTATGTGACCTGCGAGGGTAGGTATGCATATGTATTTAAATATCACTTTAGATTCCTTCAGCACATGGTGGGAGTCTCAAAGATGAACCTGCCATTCTTCTTTTTGAAGAGCCTGCAGAAAATGTCCAGCAGGACAAAATAGCATGAAGATCACACATCCCAGTCAATTTTTCATCATGGATTGATCAAGCTAATCATCAGTACTGTGTTGCAGCATGAGGGTAAGACTTGGGACTTTTTTCTGTTTTGGTCAGGTTTCCATGTCAAACAGGAAGAGCAGCAGCCTAAGAGGCAAATAGACAAAGGGAAGGTGATGATGAAGAAATTAGGTCAAAAAGCTAAGCCTGCAGACAAAGAGGAGTTCAAAGTTGAAGAGGTAGTAGGGAAGGTGAAGCTGGACAGCAAATTTAAAAGGTCTTCAGTTGGCACCACAGGAAGGTATTCATTGTTTGCAAAAGAGGAATTGCAGCCTAGTCTGCAATTGACACCAGCAGCAGATTCTGAAGAAACTAAAACTGTTGTTGAAGAAAAAGCTGCTATACCTGAAGATGAAGTTCAAACCAAACCAAGAAGTCCACTCACCATCCTCTCAGATGATGAGGGATATCTACTAGAAGAAGAACAGTCACAACCCATTGATGAACCAGAAGGCAGGCATGGAACTTGTGAAGAATTCCTCACCTCAGACATCAAAGCAGCTAAACCTCATAAGAAGAAAAATAAGGCTGTAACTTCATATTGGAGGCCTAAAACTAGGAAAACCAATAAATTAAGATGGAATATGAAGAAGATACTTAATCCTAAATTGGATTCCAAACAAGAGACTGTTTTAATTGATACTACTTCAAGTGAAGAGACAGAAGTTGATAAAATAGACAGCAAAAACAAAGGAAAATCAGTTGTTAAACCTTCTTCTCCTCAACCTGCAGTGTTAAAAATATTGTCACAGTCTGCAAAAGAGACAAGTCAGCCTGCATCTAAATTATCTACAATAATTTTTGAGATAAAAGATAAACTCTTAAAACAGCAGCAAGAAGAAAAGGCAAAAAGATGTCCTGTTGAAAATCAGGAGTGGGAGGAAGAAGATGAAGCTATAATCAGACAAGAAGGAATTTTAAAAGAGCCTAGTATTCCCACTGACTTCTCATACTTTCTAATGCAGGGTGCAAATATACTTGAGATCCCTAGTTTTGATGAAGAAAATTTGCAGGAAAGTGTTCAAAAATACAAGCAACAGATGAAACATTTACAAGAGACTAATGATGGGTTATTTAAAGTCAACAGAGGGCTTATAGAGGAGTTGCAGGATGTCCATCATCATTTCCTGGAGCTATCAGAAGTGTCTAAAGAGGTGCTAAACAGGAAAAGAACTTCTGACAGACACTGCAAAAAGCTAGAGAAGACAATTGAAAGTTTACAGCAGGAGAATGAAGACCTTCATAGAAAGATAGCTGATATGGAAAAGAAGCATAAAAGATCAAAGAGAAAGGCTCAAAGCCTAGATGGTATAGCACTACTTGCTGAAGCAGCGAAGGAGCTTTGAATCAGTTATGTTTTAATTAGTGTATCTGTTCGATAAACATTTCTTGTTAATGATTTGCTATTTTTAGCAATTTTGTAATTTTGTAAAAATGTACTTTTTACTTTACCTTAGTAAGTTGATGGAGACAGTTAGGATTAGTGACCTAACTGATTTTGTAGAAGATTACTATTTAGAGGAGTTAGAAAGACATTTTGTAGGTTCGATTTTTGAGAGCTTTCAGGAGGTCTTGAAGCTCAGTTGGTTTTCAGAGTTGTTCATGAGCAAGGTACAAAACTCTTGTATGCAGTGGTTGATGAAACTATGAGATATTTATGACTTTTACCCTTCATATTTATGTATTGGATTCATTTTCATCTTTTCTAGTTGCTTAAATTGATAGATTCATTGACTGGTTTATGTTATATTCTGGTAATGCCTGTCATTTATGTTTGAACCTCAATACTGTTTCTGTTTGATCTTGTTATATATATCATGCATCTTCATCTTTTATTGTTTATGATTCAGTAGCTGCTTTACTTATGAATGTATTCCCTGACTGTTCTCAAAGTTCACAACCAAAAACACATTGCAGAACCCCTAAACCTTGATTTTATTGAGTTTTATATTTGAGTGTGTGTTGGCTTGTTTCTCTGGCCTTAGAAACAATTTCTGGCACAAACATCTTTGGCGCCGTTGTCGGTGATGAAGCTGAAGCATATCTTCCCTGGGATACTTATCAGTTTTCCTGGTTTGAGAGGTGGACTTGAACCAGTATCTTTGAAGGCTATTTTCACCAAATTTTGACACACTGGCTTCTAGAGGAGTGGGAACCCGGATCAGACCTATTTCACCGTTACATTCAGGGGTTTCAGACCCTGAACAGATCTTAAAAACATCAAGAAAACTCAGAAGGTCCCAATCTTTACCAGCCTTGTGTGATCCTGAACAGTTGGGTGTTTCATTACATTCAGCTGAAACCTCACCTTGGATAAAACCTACCATTCCTGAGAGCACTTTTCAAGTTTTTACCAATCTTGAAACCTTTCTGAAAGCCAAGACTGCTTCTCCTGGTAAAATACCTATTTTCCAACTGAAATTTGGAAAGAGCCCTTTCCAAACAAGTTCTAGTCAAGCTTCTTCATCTTCAAAACCTCAGTCCAAAATGGCAGCTCAAAACCCACCCATGGAAATGATGGACAGGATGGTTGCAGCCAGGTATGCACCATTAGTCTTACCTCAGCCTTTGCATGCTTTGCCTGGAGGTGATTACCAGAAATATATGCCTAGGTTCAATGGCCAGGGGGAGACCACTGCTGAAGAACATTGGGAGGCTTTCCTAAGTTATGCTGACAATCAGAACATTGAGATTAAAGATGTATGGATGAGGGTATTTGTTCAAAGCCTTGATGGGGATGTAAGGAAGTGGTTCAGAGAGTTGCCTGCCAACTCAATCACTATAATTGAAGAGCTCCGTGATCTTTTCATGAGGCAATGGGGAGACACAAAGGACCACACTTATTATATAACTGAGTTTGGAGCCCTCAGAAGGAAAAAAGAGGAAACTGTTGCATATTTTTCCAAAAGATTCAACAAAATGTATAGTAGGATTCCAGCAGAGATTAAGCCTACTGAAACATCAGCTAAACTCACCTATGCCAATGCCTTTGACCATGAATTTTATCTATTGCTGAGAGAAAGAAGGCCTATCACCCTGCTGAACATGCAAGATGCAGCATTGGAGGTAGAGTCTAATTTGTTGGCTTCAAACAGACTCAAGAATGAAACTCCCCAGCAGCTTTATGAGAGAAAAGGGAAAAAGGAGGCTGTTTCAACAAGTGTTGCTCCTCAGTATGTTGAATCCAAGATAGATGAGATGGCAAAGCTGGTAAAGATTCTCACTGCCAAACTGAATAAACTAGAGCTTGAAAAGAATTCTGCTAAACCTGCTCCAGAAGCTGAAAGGAATCCAAATAACCAGAATCGGTTCAGGAGGCAGTTTGCTCCTAGATTTATACCAAGAGAGCGCAAAAATAATGACATCCAGCGAGAAAGGAGAGAGAATGAGGAGCAGAGAGTACCTCCACCTTTTCAAAATAATGTAGCTGATGAAGAAGAAGTTGATGGACAACTGCTCTTTGAAGAGACTGAGACTGATCAGGATATGAACCACTTTGGAGATGGTTTGTCTACAGGTTTTGTTACTGAAGAAGATTTTCTGAACGCTGAGTATTATGATGCTGACATTTATGAAGTTGAAGATGATTTGGAATTTGACAAAACTGTTGTAAATGATGCTGCTCAACAGAATGAACATAAGAAGACTATCAATCTCAGATCAGGTCCAAAGCAAGTGGTCCAAATTCCAAAGAAGAAAGCACCAGTTCCAGCTGCACCTGTTCCTACTGTACATGTTCCTGCTGCACTTGTTCCTGCTAAACAAGTACCTGATCCTGTCATACAGAAGAAGCAATCTGCAGAAAAATCTAAGAAGAATGCTGAAATTGAAGAGGTAAATAAATCTGCTCAAAGTTTTAGTTCGGAGAATGAACTAGGGAAGCTGAAAATTCCTGTTCCTTTGACTGAATTAATAAATAATCCCTCATATAAACAGACAGTCCTGAAAGTGATGAATTCGGCCAATAATCAGCCTGTTTCAGACACTGTTAATTTGCAAGAAGAAAGTCCAAAAATATTCATCGGATCAGCCCTAGCTGAAAAAACTGAAAATGAGGCTAGT
>LPNX010993154.1:2946-37086 GCA_001517045.1 Pseudotsuga menziesii
TCCCATTCTGTTGTCTCCATAATATAATTATTATTAATAAAATATTTTCAATTACACTCCATAACTGTTGACTCTGCTGAGTCATCAATTCCTACTTAGGATTAAGTTTATCATAATGTCTCAGAAATTTAAATAAAACAATTACATAATTTTACAAAATTGGGGTATGTGACAGATCCTATACCTCCTGTTGATGTATTTGTAACTTCGGAATGTATTCACCTATGTATCTTATGTCTTGTACCCCAATGTTTATTTTGGGATGTATCTGTAATTTAATTGAGTCATGTCATGTCCCGATGTTCTGATCAAGAGGATCTATAATGTAAAAAATTCATGTCAAGTCATTGTGGGTAACCCTCCTATTGATCAAGGGTTAAAGTCCCTGCAGTTCCGGGGCACTAGGGTTATTAGACTCACCTAGTGAAGTTGGCCCTAGATGGGTTTAGTCAAGTTGGGAATTAGTATAAATAGAGATTGAGCCTCTCTATTTATCACACACTCGCTCACACTCAGCTGTACCGCATAGCTGAGGAAGAAGAAGACATTGGGGCTAGGAAGAAAGAGGTTACTGCTGTCGGGAGATCATTTTATTGTTTTGGTGTTTTACTTTTGGTGTTGATTCTATCTCTGAGGAAGTTGCGGGGTTTCCTCCATGTATGGTTTCCCTGAGGAAAAACACAGTGTTCATTGTTTCTTGTGTTTGATTGTTGTGCTTGTTATTCTCTCAGTTAAAGATCCTAATAGTGCTAGCTTAATGTTAAAAATCTAACATGGTATCAGTGCTAACCTGAGAAGAAGACACTGTGCAGCTGTGGGAACTAGGGCTTCCTACTTTGTGGATCTTCCTCCACATATTTTAAGCAAAAGAAGGTTGGATTAACTCTCCTCCTTAGGGCGCATCTTTCTGTCGAAGCAGAATCCAATTCTGAGTTTTTTCAGTTTTGGACCCGACACTACTGGGATCTAGTACAATCCAAGAAATCCAGATCTAGCCACCACAGAAGTAAGTACTCTCATCAAATAAGTAATTCTATAAATCCTAGAGATTTATCTAAGTACATTTCCTATACATGTGATGAAAGAGGACATTTTCTTAGATATTGTCCTAAAAATAACTCTAGAAAGCCTAGAGATTTGTCTAAGTACATTTGTTATACATGTGATGAAAGAGGACATTTTGCTAGAGACTATCCTAAAAATAAAAGTAGCTCTCACAAGAAGAAGGGAAACAAGAGAAGACATCATGCTCATGCAATAGAGGATGATGAACCTTCCATGAAGAGAAACAGATAAGTCAGTGATGATTCTTCAAGTGATGAAGAATACGTTCTGATTTTCTCTCTCACGGGAACTACCACACATGGCAGCAATGATTGGCTTATATATAGTGGTGCTTCCAAGCACATGACAGGATTCAAGGAATCCTTTGTGAAATTATCTGAACATGAATCACCTCACAAGGTGAAAGTTGGAGATGACTACCAGTATCCAATAAAAGGTAGTGGGAAATCCTCCTATAAGCTAGACTCTGGAAAGTCTATGACAATGAAGGAATTCTTGTTTGTACCAGGACTAACCAAGAATCTCCTCTCCATATCTGCATTAGATGCAAAAAGAATGAGGGTTACATTTATAGATGGTCAAGTCATCATGTGGCCAAAAGGAAAGACCATTGATGATGCAGTAGTGATTGGGGAACAAGAAGGAGGCTTATACAAATTCATGGGGGCTTCACTTGTTGGCCAATATCCTATCATGTTAGTTCATATTGTGGGTTTTAAAATTATAAAAAATCAAACCAATATATTGCAGGTATTGGGGGGAGGAGGGGTTTAAGGTGGGGGTGGGTAGAGTGGTTTATAAGGATTGAGGTATAAAAATTGGTGGGGAGGAGGTTTTAAGTATTGGGAGGGGGTTTCAACAAAAAGCGTTTGGGTCAATATCTCTCAAAATTAAGGGTATTCTTTAATATCCCACGATCGCACGTGCTATGTGATAGGTTCACTAAGTGAAGTCCCTGTGTACAAATTGAAGGGCCATCCAGAACAAGCTTTGGTTCATGACTCGGTAGAACAAAATGAGCTTTGGCATAGAAGGCTTGCACATGTGCATTACAGAGCACTACCACTTGCAAGCAAAGTTGTTGAAGGACTCCCAGAAATGCAGACAAAACATGAAGGTGTATGCAAAGGATGTGCAAAAGGGAAGAACACAAAGAAGACATTTTCAAGTAGCGAGAGCAAGGCAAAAGGAATCCTAGAAATAATTCATTCCGTTGTGTGCGGTCCTATGTCATCCAGTTCACTAAGCGGGTATGCATACTATGTTTCGTTTATTGATTATTTTTCTAGAAAAGCATGGATATACTTTATGCAGAACAAAGATGAAGTATTCAGTAAGTTCAAGGAATTCAAAACCTTGATCGAGAACCACACTGAGAAGAAGATCAAGACCTTTCGATCAGATAATGGCAGAGAATTCACTTTGAAAGAATTCAAAGAGCTATGCAAAGACTCAGGGATTAAGAGGGAGTTGTCCACTCCTTATAATCCAAAATAGAATGGGATTGTGGAAAGGAAGAATGGAACTATCATGGAAGCTGCAAGAGAAATGCTTCATGATCAGGATCTTCATATGCATATTTGGGCAGAAGCTGCCAAAACAGCAGTGTATGTATAGAACCGTACTCCACACAAAGTACTCGAGAACAAGACTCTTGAAGAAGTCTTCTCCAACAAGAAACTAGAATTCAGCCATATCAGAATATTCGGCTGTCCATTGTACATTCACATTCCAAAAGAGAAGAGGTCAAAATTAGATCCTTCAAGAAAGAAGGGTATATTTATGGGATACTTTGAAAGCTCGAAGGCTTATAGAATACACTTCCCAAATTTCAAGAAGATTGACATTAGCAGAGATGTAACATTTGACGAAGATTCAGCCTACCTCAAATCCAGGAAGAAATCGGCTGAAGAACCTGAAGAAACAAGAGAACCCAGAATTCATGATACAACCATGAATGAAGAAATACAAGAAGAAGATCGTGAATTTGAAGAACCTCAAGAACCTATTGATCCACCTATGGAGAAGAATAATCATAAGAGGAAACCTTCTTGGGTACGTGAAATTATCCAAGGTGCAAAAAGATATGGAGCTTTAGAAGAAACACCCAGAGGAAGAAAGAGAACTAGATCATGTTCTAGTTATGTAGCCTTACTATGTGACATTATTGATAAAGAACATTCCAACTATGAAGAAGTGGCATAACGGAAAGAACGAAAGGATGCTATGATTGAAGAGTATCAATCGATCATGAAGAAAGATGTTTGGAATGGTGTCCCAATACTAGAAGGGAAGTCCATAGTAACTTCCAAATGGATCTACAAGATCAAGCATGCTGCAGATGACAGCATCAAGAAATATAAAGCAAGATTTGTGGCTTGTGGTTTCTCCCAGAAAGAAGGAATAGATTATGAAGAAACCTTTGTACCTTTAGCTAGATACACCTCCATCAGATCAGTACTTGCTCTGGCTGTAGTGATGAAATGGAAGATACACCAGATGGATGTCAAGACTGCTTTCTTGAATGGTGTATTAGAAGAGGTGTATATGAAACAACCACTCGGTTTTGAGACACATGACAAGGAATCTCATGTGTGCAGATTGAAGAAAGCCCTGTACAGTTTGAAATAGGCACCTAGGACATGGTACGGCAGAATTGATGGTTCCATATCCCGTTTGGGCTTTACCAAGAGTAAAGCATATTCTAACCTTTACTATACGTGGATGATCTATTTGTAACAGGCATGGATGGGTTGATTGCTGATACGAAGAGGAAAATTGTTGTCAAGTTTGAAATGAAAGACCTGGGTATGATGTACTATTTCTTAGGCATGGAGGTGTGGCAGAATGTAGATGGAATCTTCCTTGGACAAGGGAAGTATGCAGTAGAGATTCTGAAGAGATTCGGGATGATGGACTGCAAGGCCATAACCACACCCATGGAATCAAACCTGAAGCTATTGAGTGATGCCTCATCAGAAGTAGTTGATGCTACGATGTATCGTTAGATGATTGGGTCCTTAATGTACCTGACGAACACGAGACCAGATATTTTCTTTGTTGTGAACACCTTGAGCTAGTTCTTGACAGATCCAAGACATGTTCACTTGATTTCTGCAAAGCATATTCTGAGGTACATAAAGGGTACAGTTAACTATGGGCTCAAGTATGAAGCAAATCAGAAGAGCAACCTAGAGGGTTATGTTGATTCAGATTGGGTAGATAGTGCCATCAATAGGAAGAGCACTTTAGGATGCTACTTTAGTATGGGATCAGGTGTGATCTCTTGGTTTAGCAGGAAGCAATCCTGTGTGGCATTAAGTATAGCTGAAGTAGAGTATGTTGCAGCTTGTTCATCTAGTTGTGAGGCAGTATGGTTGAGGAAGCTACTGTCTAATTTATTTGATCTCAGGATGGATGCTACTTGTATATATTGCGATAACTAGAGTTGTGTGAAGTTGTCAGATAATCCTGTGTTCCATGACAAGTCGAATCATATTGAGATCAAGTATCACTATATCAGGGATATGGTGTAGAGAGGAGCAGTGAATCTCCATTATGTTGCAACAGAGGAATAGATATATAATGTATTGATGAAGCCATTGGCTAGAGTGAATTTTGAGTACTTCAAGCAAAAGCTTGGTGTTCTCCAGATCAAGGTTCCCTCCAAGGGGAAATGATGAGACCGAGAGCCATTCTGACATGGTGAGAGGATTAGGTTCCTTCCATGGTCAGATGGAAGGGCTGAGCCATTCTATCATGGTGAGAGGATTTGGTTCCTTCCATGTCAGATATGAGTGCTAAGACTTTCTGATGTGACTGTAGGATTGGTCCCTACATGATCAAAAGTAAGGGATAAATGCCATTCTTGGAATGGAGGCACCTAGTCAGTTACCAGGAAAACTTAGTCTGGGACTGAGGGCCGTTCTGATATGACTGTAGGATGTAGTCTTACATGATCAGATGCGAGCACATGGCCGATGTGATGTGATTGAGGGAGGTGTTCCCACTTGATCAGATATAAGGGCTGATGCCATTCTCTGGGAGAATGGAGGCACCTGGTCAGTTACCAGGAATCCTCAGTCTGGGACTGAGAGCCCTTCCAATGTGGTGCTTTCAAGCATGGTCAGATGTAAGCGCAGATCCTTTCGATGCGGTGCTTTCGAGCATGGTCGACTATAAGTGTTGAGCCTTTTCGATGCGATGTTTTCAAACATGGTCGGATGTAAGTGCAGAGCCTTTCTGATGTTGTGTGTTCACACATGGTCGGATATAAGTGTTGAGCCATTCTAGTGCGATGTGTTTACACATGGTCAGATGTGAGTGCTGGGCCTTTCTAACAAGATCAGGTCAGATGTGAGTGCTGGGAATGCCTTTCTGACAAGATGAGGTCAGATGTAGGAATTGGGTGGGCCATTCTGAGTTAAGTGTTAGATATAAGAGTTGAAGAATACCTCCATGGATGGTAGGCCTACAACCAGCATGAAAAAGGGATGGTTCTGTAGAACTTCCTGTGACGAGAATACTTGACAGATAGCACTGATGATGATGATGATCCAACTCAAGTGATGATCTAGATGTGATGATGATACAGTGATGATGATCCAGCAGTGATAATCCAGCAGTGATGATTCAGTAGTCGTGATGATCCATATTTTGTGATGAAGAATACTTGAAGAAGAAGATGAATTGAAGATGAAGAAGACTTGAAGACAAAGAATTCTTGAAGATGATGATGACTTAAATATGAAGAATAATTGAAGATGAAGACAACTTGAAGATGACAATCCTGAGATGATCCAGTCGATACAAAGAAGAAGACCAGTGCTGAAAATCGTGTCGAAAGAATACCTTCCTAGTTAAGAGGGAGTGTTGATGTATTTGTAACTTGGGAATGTATTCACCTATGTATCTTATGTCTTGTAACCCAATGTTTATTCCTGGATGTGTCTGTAATGTAATTGAATCATGTCATGCCCCGATGTTCCAATCTGGAGGATCTATAATGTAAACAAGTCATGTCAAGTCATTGTGGGTAACCCTCCTATTGATCAAGGGTTAACGTCCCTGTAGTTATGGGGCACTAGGGTTATTAGACTCACCTAGTGAAGTCAGCCCTTGTTGGGTTTAGTCAAGTCGAGAATTAGTATAAATAGAGAGTGAGCCTCTTTATTTATCACACACTCACTCGCACTCAGTTGTAGCGCATAGCTGAGGAAGAAGAAGACACTGGGGCTAGGAAGAAATAGGTTACTACTGTTGGGAGATCATCTTACTGTTTTGGTGTTTTAATTTTGGTGTTGATTCTATCTCTGAGGAAGTTGTGGGGTTTTATCCATTTATGGTTTCCCTAAGGAAAAACACTGTGTTCATTGTTTCTTGTGTTTGATTGTTGTGCTTGTTATTCTCTCAGTTAAAGATCCTAATAATGCTAGCTTAATGTTAAAAATCTAACACTTCCAGGCTCAGAAGTTATCAGCTCCCTCAAGATTTTCATCAAGCTTGGTATGACGAGACATATTAACTAATAACCTCAAATGGAAATAAAGATTTAGATCTTACCAGGTCAAGATGTCGGATATGGATTTCAAGTTAAATTTTTGCAGTGCTGGTTCAGGAGTAGATTAGGGTTTGAATTTCCTGGAGTTTTGTCCAACCAAATGCTTTGATCTTGATTTCTAAACTTTGATTTTGATTAGGAGATCAATCCAGGCCTGGGGTCACTCAAAATTTCCACTTCTGTGGAAAGACTTAATTTTCGGTAGTAGTGTCGGGTCAAAAACTGAAAATGCTCAGAATTAGATTTTGCTTCAATAGAAAGATGCGCCCTAGGGAGAAGAGGCATCCCAACCTTCTTTTTCTGAAAATCTGTGGAGAGAGATCCAAAAAGTAGGAATCCCTAGTTCCCGCAGCTGCACAGTTTCTTCTTCTCAAGTTAGCTCTGATACCATGCTATATTTTTAACATTTAAGCTAGCATTATATTAAGATCTTTAACTGATAGAATAACAAGCACAACAATCAAACACAAGAGACAATGAACACATTGTTTTTCCTCAGGGAAACCATAAATGGAGAAAACCCCACAACTTCCTCAGAGATAGAATCAACACCAAAATTAAAACCCCAAAATAGTAAGATGATCTCCCAATAACAGTAGCCTCTTTCTTTCTAGCCCCAACAACTTGTTCTCCCTCAGTTATGCACTACAACTGAGTGCGAGTGAGTGTGTGTTAAATAGAGAGGCTCACTCTCTATTTATACTAATTCTTGAATTGACAATAACTCACTAGGGTCGACTTCACTAGGAGAGTCTAATAACCCTAGGGCCCCACAATTGGGGGGACTTTAACCCTTGATCAATAGGAGGGTTACTCACAATCACTTGACATGACTTGTTTACATTATATAAACTCTCGATCAGAACATCAGGGCATGACATGATGCAATTACATTACAAACATTTCCCGAAATAAACATTCGGGTACAATACATAGGATATACAAGTGAATACATTCTGAAGTTACGATTACATCAATAGACAACATCTTCATCATTCATCCTTGTCAGTGAAGAAATCCTTAGGATTGGCAAAACATACTCGATAGGTACAACATTTTCTTGTCTATTCACCAATCTGAATGGGGTGTTCCCTATCATTCATTTGCAAGTTATGCGGTACACCCAAAGTACAGCTGAAACTTTTTGATCCCAATCATATGGGAGCACATTGCATACTTTGGTTAATGCATTCTCTAGAATCTTGTTGAAATATTCAACCATTCCATTCACCCGAGGATGATAGGGTGTCATCTTCTTATGCTGTATCTGGAACTCTGTAGTAAGCTCAGCAATCATTTTATTAACAAAATGCGTACCTTGGTCACTGATTAGGATTTTGGATAGCCAAATATGGTCACCACACTTTAAAATAAAATATTCACCACAGTCGTAGCAATGCAATCTTTAACAGGCACGGCTTCATCCCATCTAGTTAAAAAAAAATTGACCATGATAATGTAGTGTGCCAGTCCTCTTCCTTGGCAGACTGATCTGTCCAACAAAATCAACAACCCATTTTCCAAAGGCTTGGAGCATTATCTGCGACGCAAGCGACATCTCATCATGACACGACAATTTTCCTATTCTCTGGCAGATATCACAAGGCCGACAAAAAATCTTAGTATCCATATGTATGGTTGGCCACCATAGTCCTGCTTGCAGTATCTTGTGCACAGTTTCCTTTCCAACATAGTTTCCTCCTGCAACACCGACATGTGTTTCACTCATTACCCATTGTCACTCATAGTCAAAGCCACACCGTCACAATATTTGATCCACACCCAGCTTGTTTAAATGTCCAGTCATTAACGTATAATCAACAAGTCTAACAACCAAATGTTTCTTCTGGTCAATGGAGAAACCTTTAGGTGCATAGTTGTTGCTAAGGAAGTGGATGATGATGTTAAATTCCTTATTCTGATCATACATCATGGTGACTACGAACAAGTGTGTGTCGAGAAGGTTATCCTACAGACTGGTTGGTTCTTCATCACTTTCTATTCTTGACAGGTGGTCAGTTCAGACATTCAGTCGACCAGTTTTAACAATGACTTCAAAGTTGAATTCTTGAAACAAGAAGATCCATAGACATATATTCCCCCCCAACACTGGCTTGTTTACTAGATATTTTAAATCGAATGATCAGTGTACATTTTGAAATGTCCACCCAACAAGTAATGTTCGAACTTCTGCAATGCGTATACCATGGCGAGTCTTTCCCTCTCTGTTGTCATGTACTTTTTCTCTATCATTGACAGTTTCCTCCTAGAAAAATAAATAGGGTGGTCAAGCGCACCCTTACCTAGTTGCGTCAAGACAATGCCGAATGCAATAGACGACGCATCAACATGAACATGGAACTCCTTCTTCCAGTCTAGGAATACTAGTATTGGCATAGTGGCCATCTTGTTATTTAATTTATCCAATATTCCTTGACAAGGTTCCATCCACTGAAACTATGCTTCTTTCTTCAACAACTTCTCCATAGGTGCAATTATCTCTACATATCCTCTGATAAATTTCCTATAGTAGCATGTATGTCCTAGCATCGATCTGAGTTTTGTGACTGATGTGGGTGGTCGTAAGTCAAGGATAATCGCAACTTTTGCTGGGCCAACCAAAATACCATCACGACAGACGACGTGACTCAATAGCACACCAAATGGAGTGCAAAAAATACATTTTTTGGAATTAAGCGCAATCTGATACTAGCGACAGTGGCCCGACATCGTGCACAAACTCTCAATGTGGTCTCTTACTAGACCAAATACAGTCCAATCATCAAGGTAGACCTCAAGGAATTTATGAATGAAATATTTAAAAGAATAAACTACTATTCTATAAAAAATTGCAGGTGCGTTCTTGAGTCCAAACGGCATTACCGTATACTGCTAACATCCCCATTCTGTAACGAAGCTCATTTTGTGGCAATCCTCAATCGCGATTCTTACTTGATGATAGCCAAAGAAGAAATTGGTGAATGAATACACCTCTTTCCCTCTGACTCTTTCCAATACTTCATCTATGAACGGTGTTGGGAATGGATCATGCAGGCATGCATCATTCAGTTTCCTGAGGTCGATGCATATCCTAACTTCACCTGTGGTTTTCTTATCCTGGATCAAACTCTAATTCACTCTAATTTAGGGCTGATCCACTCTAATTCCTCAACGGGTTCAATGATTCCTCCATCGATCATGTGATCTAATTATTCTTTTACCTTTTTTTATACCTTGGATTCAACTTATAAGGTTGTTGTTTGAATGGCTTAGCATCTGGTTTCAAGGGAATTTTCATCTCCCCAAAGTCGCTAACTATTCCCTTCATCTCTGAAAATTTAGTAGGGAATAGATCTTGAAATTCATGCAACAATTCTGTGATCTTCGCGACAGTCTCACCGTCTCAATAATCACCTATATTGGTGAAGTTTGGGTTCTCTTATGACCCAATGTTTGCTTTCTTGATTTTCAGCATCTTAAGGAACTGGTCGCTTGAAATACTGCTTCCTTCTACTACACGTGCACCCTTTGAATCCGGTATGTTTATGTTAGTCAGGTCATCATATGGGTCTCCATCTAGATTATAATAATTTATCCATTGTTGGATGGTCGTGCTGCACTAATGGGAATTTGCCTCCTAAACAAAGATTTCAACAAATATCTTCTCCTTTATCGCTTGAAGAGCAGCATCAACTGTAGGTTTCTCATAAGCAAATTCAAATGTGTGCACGAACTGTTTAGCTATCTCTTCCCAGCCCTAAGTTTCTTGCTGCAACTCCATAGGTGTATACTGGCTTTGGGGTGTCATTTCCAATGTGTGAATGACATGATGGGCCCATTCTTATTGTGGGTATTCTACAAATGCGATGCCACACTGATTTATGTTCTCAACAAGGTTTGACAATCCTATGTACTTGTGACTCACTATGGTGACTTCTTCACCGAATTGGACCTCCATCAATATTCTGCATTGTGTTCATTCCAATATAGACTGCTTGTGTGTATGCCACCATCTAGCGAGCGTAGCCTTTAGTACATGGTCCAACACAGACAAGTGATGTGACTCTGCTACAATTCCTTTAAAATCACTTAGAAAGGTCAGAAATTTAGGTAAACCTTCATAGGTGGGAAGCTCTCGTAGCTCATTCTCCACCCGTCGTATAGACCTTGTAATTCTAACGCACCTTTTCATGGAGACCTCATGCAACTGGTTTTTCCAATTATCCAAGGCCTCCCCTAAGTCATATGTGCATGAACTAGCACTCCTCCAACTCATGTTTCCATCCATTGTCGAATTGATATAATCTTCTTGCAGGGCAGTGACATTATAGATCTGGTCAAGATACTCACCCTGTCCCTTATTGTAGATAGGCTCAACATATATTTGTCCCTCCAATGGATCAATGGGTGATACTACCCTCATCTCATTATCCTCAAATGAGACTATTCTTCTCTTAAAGTTGATAATGGTATGGTTATCTGTGGCCCAATATATCCCCAGCAACGTGGGATATGGATTTTTATCGTTGACAATGTTAATGACTTCAAATTCCACAAATGTGCACAACCCCTCTATCTCGACAGGGACTTGACTCAACCTACCAATTGGTAGGAACTTCTCCTAATTTGCAAGATGCAACTGGACAAGAGACCATTCCAAGCATGGATTTCCCATACTCTCCCAGATATGTCATGTCAAAATATTGATTTCCTACCCCAGATCTAAAATAATGTAATCCATGTCGTAGTCGCCTATTTGCGCAGTCATTCTTAACTCGCGCCCAGTTTTGAATGTCTTTTTGACCTGGTCAACTCTCCTTTTTTATTGTGGTTCTTCCAGGGTTTCTTCTATCAGTTCTTGGAGATCTGCGATAACATATTTATCCTGAATTAGCACTAAGAAACTTGACAAAAATGATTTGAGCTTACTAACCTTTTGTGGGACCTTATTTTGGAATATTGCTGAAATTATTCAGACATATCCCTTACTTCAGCTGAGGAAGATGGTTGTTCTGGGTCCACAAACTCCGATCGCACGTCCAAAAAGACTTCCTTTTGTTTTTTAATATCAAATGGGACTTTCTTCTACGCAGTGGGTCACACCTGCGGCTGCAGCTGTTCTTGCGGTACATCCTGATCAGCTCTGGTCGCAGCACCTCCTCGTGTTACGATAGGAACACTTGGCTCTCTTAGCTCAACAACAATCATCTGAACATTTAAGTAAGGATTTTGATTCAGGTTCATATTCTACTTAGGGTTAGGACATGTAATGTTCCTAGCTTGCAACTTTGCAATCAACTAGGGACACCTCTACATTGTGGTATTGTGCTTTACAATATGAACATGTATTTGCAGGTTCCTGACAATGTCTGGAATAATGGACCAGTTTTCCATAGTTATAGCATGTAACCTAAACTCATCATCAACCAAATCGTCCTCCTCCTCTTCCTTTGAAGTTTCCACCACCCCTTCACTGAGGGTGTGGTTACTGCAGGGGGTACTGAATCTGCTAGTATTGTGACTGATATTGATTCTGAGACACATACTGATTCTGAGGTGCATACTGATTCTAATACTGATTTTGTTTGATAGGTGTAGGCTGATAGGATGATTTCACTATTTCATCCTGAGGTTATCCCTTGTTCTTCATCAAGTAGGTGTCAACCGTCTTCTCTTTCAAGAGTTGGTATGCTCTGAAATCTTTCTCTTCATGGCCTATTAACTTACAAAATTTATAAAAAAGGCTTGTTAGGGTACTTACAATATTTTTCAAGTATAGACACTCCTCGTCACGATGTCCTCTAGACTAGAGTATGTAGCACTAGGGTAGTCCGTGGGAACTCAATGGGTTTTGCGCACCTGATGAGATATAGTTCATGTAGGTCAGACAATTGTCCTTGGTGTGTCCATCTGTTCTACATTTCATACACCATAAATATTCTTGGGCTTCCTTTCCCTTCTTGATATCCTGAAGTTGTATCCTTAGATTAGCCAGCTGCGACTAAATCTGTACCAGTCTTGCGGCACCATCACCTATTGGTGATTCTTCGAGTTTCATTGCCAATTCTATCACTTATGTCTTTGATTCAATCTTTTGTTGTATTAACGGGCCTCAGATGTGTGGTAATAGTGTAGTAATAAACCACTCTTTATGTTGTACGTTTGACATATGGAAACTTACTTTAGCCATCAAAGTTTTAAACTATTCGTCAAAGTCCCATACAAACTCTGCCAATGATTGTTTTATCTCCTTGATCACGGTGATGCACTGCGAATTAAACTTAGGTTTTCTGAACTCACAGATCATTGCGAGTCATATTTCTTCAAGGTTCTTCTACGGCATTCCTAGCGGTACTACAAAGAACTTCATAAACCATTCCATTGTACGACCCCTTGAAGTCATGATCATCTGTGCTTTCTTTAGGTCGACATTATGAACTAGGAAAACCATCCAAACAGCCTCATAGAGGAACCAATGTAGATCTAGGTATTCTACTCCATTCCCATTAAATGTGGAAAACCGAATATCATGCCTAGCCATTGATTTGGCATCGGGTTTATCTGATGAATAATTTAATGGAGGTGTCCCCTCTTCCACACTAGTCATAGTACTAGCACTATCATTATTAACAAATTTTTTAGGAGATGAGGCTCTAGAGGTTACCTCTGGCGATACTCTGGGTGTGATGTAGTTGCATCCCGATCTTGGTTTCTCCTTAGACTCTTCATACTTTTCCTCTCCTTTAGAAATCGGGCTATAGTCCTCCTCTTTGTCGTAAGACCCTTCGTCTAGCTGTGACTGAAGTTCGTGCTCACTTTCTTCGAACAAACTAGGATTTCCTTGACCCTCCTTTGTCTTTATTCTTTTCCTTGATTTGAATCTCCTTCCACTTCTTAGGACTCTAGCTTCTAATTCAGGTTCTATACTTCTTGGGAACATCTCAGCTCACCATTTCCCATTTTCTCTACAGATCGTCCGCAACATACCCCTTCTCCTTGGATATGCAGCTCAACTACTCAACTGAAAGATGTCCTTCTCATAAACTATCATCTTTATCCACGTGTTGATAGATAAAAAATAACTTCTTCATGGTCCTTGGAAAAAATTGTTTCAGCCTCACTATATGAGGTTATAGTCTCTACTGCAAACTCAGTAATATACCCTTGCAAAATACTGTCAAACCAAAAATCAGCAGCTCTAGAGATGGTGTTACTTATACTGGTTATCTTGTGAACCAACTGATCGCTCCACTCAACCGGTTCCCTTCTCTAAAAATGTGTCTGCCCAATCACCAATATTGACAACCACTCATGTAGCACAATAGGGAACTCTACAAAGAAGATCTCATGAATATCAGAATATATCTACGGTTCTAACCAGTTCTCTGCGTTCAACCGTGATCATGTGCTCTCTTCTTGCACCAAGGTTAGCATCCTAGATTCCAACCAATCCTCTATCTCCTTCCTTGTTGAATGACACAACATTTCCCTTGACTCAAACGATTAACGGTCCCACCATTTAAACCATTTTTTGGCCTAATATTCCTTCTCGTCTCAACCCGAGGTTCAAAAACAACACAATACCAATAAAACACCACAAGACATCATCCCGACAGAGCAATCTCAACCGGAAACACCCATGAGGCAGGCGCAGTCTCACTCGAGATATCTTAATGTGTAACTGCCAGAACCACGTTTCCGCAGTTGACGAATGATTATAGTCCCTTGGCACATGGCCAAGGCGCTCCACAGAGATGGAGGGATGGAGTCTATTACTGTGTGATAGAAGTGCAATTGTGTGCCACAACTGACGCGGCACTTATATTGTAACTTCGCAGATTAACCATGAAATAATACATGACATGTCAACAATGCTTTAAACATTCATTCATTCATTTACATATTGGTAATATTGCAACATACATTCAACGAAAATTGTAAACAATACAAAGTAAACAAACATCCACATAAACCTTCAACATTCAACACACATCAAGATAGGAAATAACATGGAAACCCATATGGGAAAAACCGACAAGGTGCTCGTCATCTGGCATGAGAAATATATGTAGCACCTTGCAGTCTATGAATTACAAACTATTCTTAAGATACATTTTTTTCTCAACACTTCTTTCTCTCATGCTCTCTGGTTTATTCTTCTATCTACTCCTACTAATATGCACACAGCTTGTATCGACTCTTCTACTTTACTGTCTACACACTTAGCTATAGATCTGTGGCTCAACAACCTTAACTAGCCATGGAAACATATTTCAACTTGTATGTATAGGTCATTAATAGCCGCAAAACTTGTCCTTTAGCCTCCCACTGGTTCTTCCTTCTGTAGTCTTCCTTGACTTTCACCTTTCCATCCTTTACTCTTCTACCTATCTCTTCCACCAAATCGGATTTCTCTCTCCTTGTTGTAGCTATCATCATCCCAACTTCCTCTGCTCTGTGCTCATTCTTATTCCTTTACTTGCTTTCCCTCCATCACGTGCCCACTTTTCCTCTTGCTCTTGCACGACATATTCTTCCTTATGCACTTTTCCTGGACCAACTCCACTGAAAGAAGACCCTCGGGTGAAGCACCTGTGTATGTCATAAAAGATTGTCAGAACCAATATTCACACGAAAAGCACTACATACATGAAAATAGGTATACCTCATCTAGGATTATTGTACAAAGTACCTGACCTTGTAGGTAGACCGATTTGGTGCTTCATTCGCCTTCGTCTTTGTACTGAATACATTGTGATAGACTGCTGCCACTCTGGAAACATACACACTACACACTTAAGAAAATGTATATTTCTAAATTCTCTACTAAAGTGATGTGAAAAGAAATAACAACAATTGAGCTGTGAAAGAGTGCCAAACCTTATAGATCATTGATCAGTGTGTTCTTAGTCAAGTGTGTGTGCAAGAAGATGAGGATCCTTTAGATTCAATCGTACTTTTAGGAGACACACTCATGATAAATAAAAATATAACGTGCTCACATTATGTAATTCTTGGTTTGGTTAAGCTCAATCCTCACAGTACATATGACACGTAGGTTAGGCTAAGCAAAATGCATACATGTTTTATAGTTACAAGACATGCACATGTTTTATAGTTACAAAATGTACATGGGTTACAGAGAAGCAAAATGTGCATGCGTTTTGGAGAAGCAAAACGCACACGCATTATGGAGAACCAAAAAAAATGGTTTTGGTGCATGGCTAGGGAAATGAATAAAAACAATAGTTTGCATCATCAAGACTTAGGACCTATAGTAATATTTTAGCATCATCAAGAAAAACATCTCAAATAACCATGCCTAACCTCCCAAGAGCATAATTTTTCTTTGTGTTGTAATATCGACACCATTAGGAGGATTTAAGAACTAAGTATGGATCATAGTCCCTTGACCATGCTTGGGGGAGGAAACACAAGAATTAAGCCCTAATGGTAGTTTTTAAGGCTTGAGGTCAATGAACAAGGCATTGAACCTGCACATAGGACCTCTATATGTGATATTTCTCATCTAAGAGAGAATATGTAGTGCATTAGAATTCTCTTAGCACTAGGAACATATCTGTAGGCATAGTTGAGGGAGGAAACCTAGTCCTTAGGCCCTAAAGGAACCCTATAGACATATAGGACTGATAACAACACCTCCAACAAACACACATGATCTCTTAATGGTGTCCTAAACCTTTAAGTTGGGATATGTCCATGATTAGGATTTTTTTAGCATTAGATACGGAGGATAAGGTGTTAATCATGGTTGGCACATAAAGATTTAATTTTAGGTTGTAAACCAGTTTTTAGGGCTCAAGGTCCATGAACAAAACCTTGAATCACCGTAGATGACCTCTCAAGTTGATAGTTTTGATTTGAATGTGGATATGGGAACCATTAGGGGTTTCTAAGTACTATGTATGTGTCTTGGGACCTTAGACATAATACGGGGAGGAAACCTAGGCCTTAGCTCCTAGAATATGCTTCTAGGAATGTAGATCCAAGAATGATGTGTTGAACAACCTCAATAGATCCTTCCATGGCCTCATTTACCTTGAAATGAGGATACTAGTGTCATTAGAACATTTTTAGCACTAAGTACAGATATTAGGCCCCTTGACATGGGTGGGGGGGAACACTTGGTCCTTAGGCCTTAAAGGAAGTTGTTAACCATCTAGGGTCAAAATCGATGCCTCCAACCACCACACACGACGTTGAAAGTGAATCATTTGAATATTAATGGGGATATGAATGCCATCATCATTTGTTGAGAACTAGGTATGCATCTCAAGTCCATGGACATTGTCGGGGGAAGAAGGATGCATTAAAAAATCACACATGGCATCTCATAGGTATATTTGGACTATGAATATGGATGTTGGTGGAATTAGGTGGTTTTGAGCAGCAGGTATGGGACCTCTGAGACATGATTGAGGGAACATGCTCATGCCTTAGGCCATAATGGAATATTTGAGGAACCCATGTTAATGAACAATTCCTTGAAGCACCACACATGACCTATTAAAGGTATTCTTGGTCTCCAAGAAAATATGCACATTCCTTTAAGAGGCTTTGAGCATTAGATATGGGTATTAAGGCCCCAACATGGTCAAGGGAGGAAATCAAAGACTTGATCCCTAAGAATATTTTTGGAATCTATGGCTATGCATTTTCCTTGCTCATTATACCTCTATGCCTTACTCACTGGCCCTCCCTGCCTTTGTATATCCATCTCTCTCTATCTATATGTGTATTTTTGTTCCTTTCCCCCACACTCTCTCACAACCTCCCTCTCTCTCTCTCTATCTCTATGTGTGTGTGTGTGTCCCTCACTCCCCATATCTCAAAACCTCTCTCCACCTTATTTATACCTTCCTCACTATCCCTCCCTACATCACTCTCTCTCTATTTCTCCCCCCTCCCCCCTCTATGGTTATTTCTCACCCCTCCTCCTTTCTCTCAAACATAGTGTCTATCTCCCTATATATGTGTGTGTGTGTGTGTGTGTGTGTGTGTGTCCCTCCCCCTTCTCTCTATCTATATCTTTGTGTGTGTGCCACTCCCTCATACCCCCTCTCTTATAGCCTCTTTCCACCTTCTATATACCTCCATCACTATCCATCCCTCCATATCACTCATTCTATCATTCACCCATCCCCCTTCTCTCTTTGTCGCTCACCCCTCCCTCCCTCTCTCCCACACAATCTGTGTGTGTGTGTGTGTGTGTGTGTCACTCCTCCCTCTCTCTATATCTCTATGTGTTTGTGTGTGTTGTTGCTGTAATTGTAACTTTGGAATGTATTCACTTGTATTTCTTATGTATTGTAACCCGATGTGTATTCCAGGATATATTTGCAATGTACTTGAGTCATGTCATGCCCTAAGGTTCCTATCGAGAGTTTCTATAATGTAAACAAGTCATGTCAAGTCAAGGTGGGTAACCCTCCTATTGTCTAAGGGTTAAAGTCCCCATAGTTCCGGGGCACTAGGGTTATTAGACTCACCTAGTGAAGTCAGCCCTAGTTGGATTTAGTAAAGTCGACAATTAGTATAAATAGAGAACTAGCCTCTCTATTTATCACACACTCACTCACACTCAGTTGTAGCGCATATCTGAGGAAGAGAAAGACACTGGGGCAAGGAAGAAAGAGGTTACTGCTGTCGGGAGATCATCTTAACGTTTTTGGGTTTCACTTTTGGTGATGATTCTATCTCTAAGGAAGTCACGGGGTTTTCTCCAATTATGGTTTCCCCGAGGAAAAACACTGTGTTCATTGTCTCTTGTGTTTTATTGTTGTGCTTGTTGTTCTCTCAGTTAAAGATCCTAATGTTATGCTAGCTTAATGTTAAAATCTAACATGGTATCAGAGCAAACCTGAGAAGAAGACACTGTGCAGCTGCGGGAACTAGGGCTTCCTACTTTGTGGATCTCTCTCCATAGATTTTCAGCAAAAGAAGGGTGGAATAACTCTCCAAGGTGCATCTTTCTATCGAAGCAGAATCCAATTCTGAGGTTTTTCAGTTTTGGACCCGACACTGCTGCTGAAAATTAGGGCTTTTCACATAAGTGGAATTTTTCAGTGAGCCCAGGCCTAGATTGA
Organism: Pseudotsuga menziesii; assembly: GCA_001517045.1. Taxonomy (NCBI): domain Eukaryota; kingdom Viridiplantae; phylum Streptophyta; class Pinopsida; order Pinales; family Pinaceae; genus Pseudotsuga; species Pseudotsuga menziesii. Next base: position 21,679 of record LPNX010993154.1, read on the forward strand.
TCTCTTCCCCAAAATCGAAGTTAGGGATCAAATTCAAAGTATTTGGTTGGACAGAACTCTAGAAAATAAAAACCCTAATATGCTCTTGGACCAGCACTGCAGGATTTCAGCTCCAAATCTAGATCCGACATCTTGACCTGGAAAGATCTAAATCTTTTGTATTTCCATTTGAGGTTCTCAGTTAAGATGTCTCATCATACCAAGCTTGATGAAAATCTTAAGGGATTTGATCAATTTTGAGCCTGGACGTATAGGATCTCCCTGGTCCTGGAAGAAAATGAGTTGGACTCCTATATCAATGAGGAGGTTCTATTTCCATATGGAGATGAGTCCAAGGCCATACATAAGAAGAAGTCGGCTATGGAAAAGAGGATCATTGGTAATTCTATCAAGGATCACCTCATACCACAGGTGTCCTCCCTCAAGACACCTAAAGCTATGTTTGATTCCCTAACAAAACTTTTTGAAGGGAAGAACATCAATCAGAAGATGACTCTAAGGAACCAGTTGAAGAATGTAAAGATCCAGAATGAGGAGACCATCCAGTCATACTTCACAAGGGTCTCCCAGATCAAAGAACAGCTGGAAGTAGTAGATGAAGAAGTGGAGAATGCAGAAATTGTGATGACAAACTTGAATGGCCTCCCTAGGTCATGGGATTCTTTCATCCAAGGAATCTGTGCTAGGAAGAAGTTAGTCAAGTTCAGTAGACTATGGAAAGAATGTTCACAAGAAGAAGCTTGGATAGTAGATCGAGAAGAAAAGATGGGAAGTGAAGATCAAGCTCTGACAGTACGCTCCAATAAAGGAAGAAGGGAAAATAATCATCACCAAGGTAAGTATTCTCATCAGAAAAAAAATCTTGTAAGAAGGGATCCATCCAAACTCAGATGTTATACATGTGATGAAATAGGACACTTTTCTAGAAGTTGTCCCATGAATAAGAATGGATCCAAGAAGAATAAGAACTCCAAAAGAAGACATCATGCTTAGATTGTTGAGGATGATGATCCTCCCAGGAAGAGAGTAAAACAAGAAAGTGAAGACTCTTCAAGTGAATATGAATATGTTCTGATCTCCAGTCTCATAAAAACTGTCACTCATGGAAGCAAAGATTGGCTTATTGATAGTGGGGCTTCCAAACACATGACAGGTTTCAAGGAATCCTTTGAGAAACTATCCGAACATAATTCACCCCATAAGGTGAAACTTGGGGATGACTACCAATATCCCATAAAAGGTAGTGGTGAATCCTCCTACAAGCTAGACTCCGAAAAGTCTATGAAAATGAAGGATGTCTTGTTTGTACCAGGACTAAATAAGAATCTTCTATCCATATCGGCACTGGATGCAAAAGGCATGAGGGTTGCATTTGTAGATGGACAAGTCCTCATGTGGTCAAGAGGAAAGACTATTGATGATGCAATAGTAATTGGAGAACAATAAGGAGGTTTATACAAATTGAAGGGCCATCCAGAACAAGCTTTGGTCCATGACATAGTAGAGCCAAATGAACTTTGGCATAGAATTCTTGCACATGTGCATTACAGAGCACTACCACTTGCAAGCAAAGCTGTTGAAGGTATTCCAGAAATTCAAGCAAAACATTAAGGGGTCTGCAAAGGATGTGCGAAAGGAAAGAATACAAAGAAGACATTTCCAAGTAGCGAGAGCAAGGCAAAAGGAATCTTGGAAATCATCCACTCCAATGTATGCAGACCAATGTCATCAAGTTCACTAAGCGGGTATGTATACTATGTTTCTTTCATTGATGACTTTTCTAGGAAGACATGGATTTACTTCATGAAGAACAAAGATGAAGTATTCAGCAAGTTCGAGGAATTCAAAGCCTTGATCGAGAACCACATAGAAAATAAGATCAAGACCTTTTGATCAGATAATGGTGGAGAATTCACATAAAATGAATTCAAAGACTTATGCAAAGAATAAGGGATTAAGAGGGAGTTATCCACTCCATATTATCCACAATAGAATGGGGTTGCAGAAAGGAAGAATAGAACTATCATGGCAGCTACAAGAGAAATGATTCATGACCAGAATATTCCTATGCATCTATGGGCAAAAGCTGCCAGAACAGCGGTGTATGTATAGAACCATACTCCACACAGAGTACTCAAGAACAAGACACCTGAAGAAGTCTTTTCCAGCAAGAAACCAGAAGTCATCCATCTTAGAATATTCAGCTATCCAGTGTACATACACATTCCAAAAGAGAAGAGAATGAAACTAGATCCTTCAAGAAAGAAGGGGATATTTATGGGATACTCTGAAAGCTAGAAGTCTTACAGAATATACTTCCCAGGATTCAAGAAGATCGAAATCAGTAGGGATGTAACATTTGATGAAGACACATCTTACAAAAAATCCAAAAAAAGAGCTGTTGAAGAACTTGACGAAGTAGAAGCACACAGAATTCATGATACAACCATGAATGAATAAATTCAAGAAGAAGATCAAGAATTTGAAGAACCACAAAGACCTATAGATCCACCTCGGGAGAAGAAACCTCACAAGAGGAAACCTACTTAGGTATGAGAAATTATCCAAGGTGTGTAAAAAATATGGGGCTCCAGAAGAGAATCACAGAGAAAGAAAGAGAACCAGATCTTGCTCTGGATATGTAACTTTACTATGTGACTTTATCAATGAAGAACCTTCCAATTACGAAGAAGCAGCAAAATGGAAAGAATGGAAGGATTCTATGATAGAAGAGTATCAACCAATCATGAAGAACGATGTTTGGGATGTTGTCCCAAGACCAGAAGGGAATTCAGTTGTAACTTCCAAATGGATCTACAAGATCAAGCATGCTGTAGATGGAAGCATAGAAAAATATAAGGAAAGATTTGTGGCTCGTGGTTTCTCACAGAAAGAATGAATAGACTATGAAGAAACCTTTGCACCTATAGCCAGATACACTTCCATCAGATCAGTACTTGCTCTGGCTGCAGTAAGGAAATGGAAGATACACCAAATGGATGTCAAGACTGCTTTCTTGAATGGTGTAGTGGAAGAGGAAGTGTATGTAGAATAGCCACTTTGTTTTGAGACACATGATAGGGAGTCTCATGTGTGCAAACTAAAGAAAGCCTTGTACAATTTGAAACAGGCACCCAGGACATGGTATGGAAGAATTGACAGATTTCTATCCAGTTTGGGCTTTACTAAGAGTAAAGCAATTTCCAACCTTTACCACAAGGTTGAACATGGCAACCCAGTGATGCTACTACTGTATGTAGATGATCTGTTTGTAACATGTATGGATGGATTGATTGCTGATATGAAGAGAAAGCTTGGTGTTGAGTTCAAAATGAAGGACTTGGGTATGATGCATTATATTCTAGGCATGGTGGTGTGGCAGAATGCAGATGGAATATCCCTTGGACAAGGGAAGTATGCAGAAGAGATCCTGGAGAGGTTTTGGATGATGGACTGCAAGGCCATGAACACACCTATGGCATCGAACCTGAAGCTGTTGAGTGATGCTTCATCGGGGGTGGTTGATGCTATGATGTATCGTCAGATGATTGGGTCCTTGATGTACCTTATGAACACAAGACTAGAAATTTGCTTTGATGTGAACACCTTGAGCCAGTTCTTGACAGATCTAAGACATGTTCACTTGATTGCTACAAAGCATATTCTAAGGTACCTAACGGGTACAATTGATTATGGGATCAAGTATGAGGCGAATCAAAATATTCACCTGGAGGGGTATGTTGATTCAGATTGGGGAGGTAGTGCCATCGATAGGAAGAGCACTTCAGGGTGTTGCTTCAGTATGGGATCAGGTGTGATCTCATGGTTTAACAGGAAGCAATCCTGTGTGGCACTGAGTACAGCTGAAGCAGAGTATGTCGCAGCTTGTTCAGCTAGTTGTGACGTAGTATGGTTGAGGAAGCCACTGTCTGATTTATTTGATCTCCAAATGGATGCTACTTGTATACATTGTGACAACTAGAGTTGTGTAAAGTTTTCAGAGAATCCAGTGTTCCATGAAAATTCGAAGCATATTGAGATCAAGTATCACTATATCAGGGATATGGTGTAGAGGAGAGCAGTGAAGCTCTAGTATGTTGCGACAGAGGAACAGATAGCTGATGTGTTGACAAAGCCATTGGCTAGGGTGAAGTTCAAGTACTTCAGGGAGAATCTTGGTGTTCTCCAGATCGAGGTTTCCTCCAAAGGGAAATGATGAGACCTAGAGCCATTCTGACATGGTGAGAGGATTGGTTCCTTCCATGGTTAGATGTAAGGGCTGAGCCATTCTGTCATGGTGAGAGTATTGGTTCCTTCCATGTCAAATATGAGTGCTGAGCCATTGACTGTAGGATTGGTTCCTACATGATCAGAAGTAAGCGCTAAATGCCATTCTTGGAATGGAGGCACCTGGTCAGTTACCAAGTAGCTCAGTATAGGACTGGGGGGCATTCTGATATGACTGTAGGATTGGTTCCTATAAGATCAGATGTGAGTGCACTCCCTTCTGACATTAGTTGTCAGATGTACGTGCTAAGCCCTTCTGACATTGGTTGTCATATGTAAGTGCAGAGCCTTTTGGCATGAAGGATTGGTTTCTTGCATGGTCGAATATAAGTGTTGAGCCCTTCTGACATTTGTTGTCAGATGTAAGTGCAGAGCCTTTCGACATGGAGGAATTGTTCCTCACATGGCTGAGTGTAAGTGCTGAAGCATTTTCGACATTGGTTGGTGGATGTGAGTGCTGGGCCTTTCTAACAGGGTTATGGGAGGTGTTCGCACATGGTCAGATCTGAGTGCTAGATGTGCCTTTCTGATATGATTATAGGATTGGTTCCTACATTTCTAGATGTAAGTGTTGGGTAGGCCATTCTGACTTGGGGTCAGACATAAGTGCTGGAGAAGACCTACATGGAGGCTAGGCCTACAACCAGCATGAAAAAGGGCTGGCTCTGTAGAACTTCCTGTGATGAGAAGAATCATGAGATAGCACCCATGAATATCCAATGATGATGATCCAGTAGATATGATCTAGATCGAGGGATGATCCAGATCCAGAGATGATGCTCTAGAGATGATCCAGATCCAGTGATGATGATCTAGATCGAGTGATGATCCAGATCCAGGTGAAGATGACTTGAAGATGAAGGTGACTTGAATATGGAGATGACTTCAAGATGAAGATGATGAGGACTTGATGATGATCCAGATGATACAGATAAGAATACTTGTGCGGATAAATTGTGTCGAGAGAATACCTTCCTAGTTAAGAGGGAGTGTTGATGTACTTGTAACTTCGGAATGTATTCACTTGTATTTCTTATGTATTGTAACCCGATGTTTATTCTGGGAAGTATTTGTAATGTACTTGAGTCATTTCATGCCCCGAGGTTCCTATCGAGAGTTTCTATAATGTAAACAAGCCATGTCAAGTCAAGGTGGGTAACCCTCCTATTGTCTAAGGGTTAAAGTCCCCGCAGTTCCGAGGAACTAGGGTTATTAGACTCACCTAGTGAAGTCGGCCCTAGTTGGGTTTAGTCAAGTTGGGAATTAATATAAATAGAGAGATAGCCTCTCTATTTATCACACACTAACTTACACTCAGTTGTAGCACATAGCTGAGGAAGAGAAAGACACTGGGGCAAGGAAGAAAGAGGTTATTACTGTCGAGATATCATCTTATTGTTTTTGGGTTTCACTTTTGGTGCTGATTCTATCTCTGAGGAAGTTGTGGGGTTTTCTCCATTTATGGTTTCCCCGAGGAAAAAAACTGTGTTCATTGTCTCTTGTGTTTGATTGTTGTGCTTCTTTCTCTCTCAGTTAAAGATCCTAATGTTATGCTAGCTTAATGTTAAAAATATAACATTAAGCTCTCTCTCTCTCTCTCTCTCTCTCTCTCTCTCTCTCTGTGGCTCCTCCCTCTTTCTATATCTCTATGTGTGTGTGTGTGTGTGTGTGTATCGCTCCTCCCTCTGTCTATATCTCTATGTGTGTGTGTGTCCCTCCCTCACTTCCCATCTCTCATAACCTCTCTCCACCTTCTCTATACCTCCCTCACTATCCTTCCCTCCATCACTCTCTCTCTATTTCTCACCCCTCCCCCTCTCCCTTTGTCGCTCACCAATCCCCCTACATCCCACATAATCTGTGTGTGTGTGTCCCCCTCTCTCACAAAATACTTATGTCTCTCCCTCTCTCTCCACCTTCTATTTACCTCTCTCATTATTCCTCCCTCTATCAATCTCTTGATACCTTCTCCCTTAATTACCATCCCTTCGTTCCATTATCCCTCTACCATGTCCTCTCTCTGTCTCAACTTGTATCCATCCCTCCCTCTCTCTTTTCACCCTCTGTCTCCATGTTTCTCTCACTTACAACCTCCCTCTCTCTCCATCGCTTAACCCTCCACCCTATGTCTTTGACACCATCTCTCTCTCTCTCTCTCTCTCTCTCTCTCTCTCTCTCTCTCTCTCTCTCTCTCTATGTTTTCAACTTATCCCTTCTCCTCAACCTCCTACCTCATTATGATCTATATTCTCTATTTTATCACATCTCATTCCCCTCTCTTCAATTTCCCCCTCCTTCACCTCTCTCCTCCATCACACCATATTCCTCCTCTAATACTTTGTATCCACCTTTCCATTCACCAATCCTCTCTCTCATCAAACCATCACCCACTTCCTCCCCTCCAAATTATCCCCCTTTATCACTCAAGTCTTGTGTACTGCTTCTAACCCTATACGCCTTCAACATATCTTCTCCTCCTAATAGTGCTCTCAAAACCCACTCCCCTCCACCTATGTAATCCATCATGTTCCCATTCCATTCATATTTCTCCAATTGAATTTACAACATCCTCCTAGGACCTTGACCCTTCCCCACCCCCACTCAATTATTAACCATACTCACTCAAACTTACAACATCCTCCTAGGCTCTTGACCCTTCTCCACCCCCTATCAACTATTAAACATCCTCACTTGAACTTCCAACCTCCTCCTAGGCCCTTGACCCTTCCCCAACCCCTCTCAACTATTAACCATCCCCACTTGAACTTCCAACATCCTCCTAGGCCCTTGACCCTTCCACACCCCCTCTCAACTATTAACCATACATTTGATGTCTTGCATATAGTGCTATATTTTTTTCTCTGTATAACACGTGTGTGTTTTGTAGTTCTATAACGCACACGCATTTTGTAGTTTTATAACGCACGTACATTTTGTAATTCTATAATGCACACACATTTTCCAATTCTATAAAGGTGGGAAATGTAATTTGAATTTAAACATGCCAATTCACTTGCTCGCATGTCACTAATATTCATATGTGTATAGTTTGGAGTTTCTTTGGTAATACCAAAACTGTGCTATGGTATATGAAAAACCATAGCTAATTTGAGCATTTCTTCCAGTTTCTTAAGAAGTCATTATTTACGACCTCATTATAGTATGCTACACACAATCATTTTTGAAGAAATCTTACATATAAATAGCATTTTTCTGCAGATACTAAATATGTAATATTTATTAAAAAATATTATTCCTCTATTTTTTTTCAATTTCTATTGTGTTCTAACTCATGTCAAAAAACATGTTGTTAGTATTTTTTCATAACCTTTTCAATTCCTAATTTTTTTAAAAATAAATTATATGGCGCACTAGAAAACACTGACCTCTACATTCTGTAAAAAACTCATTTCATGATTATTTCATTAAGACCTCCAAAGGATACACCCACAAAAGACGTACCATTTTTTAGGAATGATCACTTAGATAACTATAAAAAAAATTAAAATTAGTAATTTTATTTCCAAAAAATAGTGTTGCACTAGTGCTATATGTTCTCTACATGCCTGCAAATTTTTGTATCCCGAAACCATCATTTAGGCCCTCAAAGGTTGCACCCACAAAAACATATACCTTAACGTTTGCCTAAAAAATAAAAAGGGGCTGTTAGAAAAAATGAACTTGACATAGTTATAAAAAAATTCAATACATAAAACTTATATATTCGGAAACGAGATTCAATTTCCTACATTTAATATTTTTTACTCAAAGCAATATATTTTGTTTAAGTATCTCAAAAAATACAATTAAGTTGAGTGATGCTTGATTTTTCAGTTTTCTATTGCATTTAACGTGCCAAAAGTGACCCTCATTAGCTTGCAGTCACCCTCAACCAGTCATGTTCTGATGAAGGAATACCCTTGGGTGAAGCACCTGTGTATGTCATAAAAGATCATCAAAACCAATATTCAGACATAAAGCACTACACACGTGAAAGTGGGTATACATCAACTAGGAGTCTCGTACAAAGTACCTGGAATTTTAGGTAGACTGGACTAGGTTGCATTCACCTTCGCCTTTGTGCTGAAGACACCGTGGTAGAATTTTGACCTTCTACAAGCATACAAAATCCACATGTAATTATAAAATGTATATGTTTAGATGCACTACTAAAGTGAGGCAGAAAGAAAGAACAACAACTGAGTTGTGAAAGAGTGCCAAACCTTATAGATCATTGATCGGTGTGTTCTCAGTCAATCAGTCATGTTCCAATGAAAATAGACCCTGATTGAAGCACCTGTGTATGTCTTAAAAGATGGTCGAAACTAATATTCACATGTAAAGCACTACGCATGTCAAAACATGTATACATCAACTAGGAGTCCCATACAAAGTACTTGGAATTCTCAGTAGACCGAATGGGTGCTACATTCACCTTCATCTCTATGCTGAAGACACTATGGTATATTGTTTCCCCCCTGCAAGTAGACACACTCCACATTTAAGAAAATGTATATGTCTAGATTCACTACTAAAGTGAGACTGAAAGAAAGAACAACAACTAAGTTGTGAAAGAGAGCCAAACCTTGTAGACCACCAATCGATGTGTTCTCAGTCAACGAGTCATGTTTCACCAAAGGAATACCCCCTAGTGAAGAACCTATGTATGTCATAAAATCTCGTTAGATCCAATATTCACATGTAAAGCACTATGCATGTGAAAATGGGTATACATCAATTAGGATTTCGATACAAAGTACATGGAATTGTAGGTAGTTCATATTGGTGCTGCATTTTCCTTTGTCTTTGTGCTAAAAACACCATGGTTGATTGTTGCCCCTCTACAATAATACACACAAAATGTATATGTGTAGATGCACTACTAAAGTGAGTCTGAAAGAAAGAACAACAACTGAGCTTTGAAATAATTCCAAACCTTGTAGATCATCGATTTGTGTGTTCTCATTCAACCAGTCATGTTCCACCGAAGGAAGACTCTTGGGCGAAGCATTTGTGTATGTCATAAAATATCATCAAAACCAATATTCGCACGTAAAGCACTAGGCACATTAAAAGTGGTATACATCAAGTAGGAGTCCCATACAAAGTACCTGGAATTGTAGGAATCCCAGATTGGTGTTGCATCTGCCTTCGTCTTTATGCGGAACACACCATGGTATGCTGATGTGCCTCTGCAAGCACCCACACATGGCATGTTAAAAAATGTTTACATCAAGATATACTAATACAAGCACATACATATTCAAATACATCTCTTCACTATGTGAAACTAACCTGAGAACCTTAATGATGCATTATTGGAGGAAGGACGGACCCACTTGTTGAGATATTGAAACTAGAATGGATCATATTCAGATGAGTGGATATTCAAATCAATTTCAAAACCGTCAGTTTTTTTTATTCTTTTTCCTTTCTTTTTAGGGCTACAAAAAAATTTCTTACTCTTCAAGATGACTCAAAATCACCCAAGCCAAGGGTGATGTTGAAATCCATAATATGAAGATTGTTGGCCTCATCCAACATCTTTTTAACTAGGTAAACTAATTGCTCGGTCTTTCTCAATGTAGTAGGACTATTTTTAAGTAGATCTAGGTAGCCAAATGATTCATCCCTAGATAATTTAAGTCCCTCAACATCTAGATCAACACTGTCAATGGCCATAAATGTTGTAACATGGTATACGCCAATGTTTGGTTCATCTATCTCATGAGGGGCATCAAATGAAGCAGGTGTCACATCATGATCTAGTATTGGGCCTGTCACTCCTAATGGAAAATACAACAAATCTACCTTTATAGTGTGCTTGCAAATGTTTCCGTGAATATACCATGGGAAATCACACGCTATAAAATTTGTATGATACTAGGTGACAAGGTACTTCTAATCATGATTGGTTTGACTCATCATCCAATATGCATGAGATACGCTATCACAAGGGAAACAATCACTGTTTGGAATTTGTCTTTCTCTTTCCATTGAGGATTCAAGATGCTTTTATTTCCTGTAGTTGTTCAAGAATCCTTCTTCTTTCATAATTTCTTTGAACCGGTAACAAGGTTCAACATTTATCAAGAGCACATACAAAAACCAGTCCATCTAAAGAGAACATTTATTTCGTTGATCAGAAAAAAAGTTTGTCTTTAGGTAACAATGGTATGATTCTACAACATTGTTGGTCTCTTGATTTGCATGAGGTAAATCGCGACGTCCTTTCACCCACATCCCTAAAATTAAAGAACTAAGCTAGTGGAAATATCTAATCTTTATGAAACACAGAAAAGAAACACTAACAATAGTATGTGCATTTACGAAACTTATCACCAGCAACCCAATTCTTGTGAAAGTAGTCCAATAGTTCCTCCTCATCTGTGAAATCATTGAAAAATAATTTTATTGCATCGGCCACATCATCATTAGAATAATATTTCATTATATAACCCAACTGACTATACATCTCACTTGCTCTTTTTGAACTAGTAGTGAACTGATTCATATTTTTTAGCCATGCCCTTCTTACATGCCAAACACACAATATCACTTCACACTGTGTGATCCTCCTGCCATGTTCAATGTGTTAAAGTGTGAAATTTTTAAAAATAAACACAGGTTGCAATGCATAGTAATGAGAATGAAGTTACCTCAATCCTTCTATCTCGGCCAATGCATCATCAACCATGAATTCATTGATTTTTCAATCAGGACGGAGTTGGTAACATGATTGCATAAGCTGCTCTAACCAAAGTGCAATATCTTGAGTTGTATTTATTGATGCAACAACCCATGCAACTAGCACCCCACTTTGTTGTCCATCAAATGCAACTATGGTGTATAGTTGATACTGTCATTCTCAAAGAACACATGAAGTGAAAAACTTTCTTTATTAATGAAATTGAATGGTTACATATTGAATGATCATATTAAAACAATCATGGAAAACACACATACCCCATATTTGTTTTCACTAAATGTTGAATCCATGGCTATTAAGTTGTTATAAGATAGATTGACCATTATCTACAACATCCATTTTGTCTAGATTCCAATTATGAAAGGGACGTTTGCACCATTGAGATTTTGGTAAAAGAAAAAAATCCTCGTTATGTTTTTGGTGCTAAAGATTAACACTGATCTCATCTTTTTTATGAAGTTGATAGTTTCCTTTGCTCAAACGACTATAGATGTTTAGTACATCTTTTTTGTGCAAGAAAAAGTCCATATCTTGAGTTGTCACATCCATGTTAACATGCTTCTTGATGTGCATTTTACACATCGATTCAATTGGCACATCCAAATAAAATAAAATTTCTACATAGGAGACTATCACCCTTGAAATACTTGGTTGTAACATACCTAAAATTCATAATGAAAAAAAAAATTATTTACTGCATGTAAAATTAGATATTCCTAGACAATATTTAGAGAGACGTTATTACTCACACTTATTTTTGTCTTGCATTGCTGTCATCATGTATCTAAGTTATTATTAGCTTTCTTATTTGGTTATATGCCGACATAATACTACTTTTTGATGTAAGAAATCTATCTCTACTTGAACTTGTGGTCATAGGACAAGTTGTCGTTGTTTTCTGCTTGATTTTACTCTTGAGCTACACAATGGATTAACTCATGGTCTTACTTAGTCGTTATGACTAATGCATGAATTTTTTGTTTTACTCATGTGCAGGTGGGTGAAGTTACCCCGACATTGCAGCTAAAGAACAAACTAACTAGAAGGCCATAAAGGACCAGAGGTAAGCTTTTAGTTTAGACAAGGATCTTAAATTTAACCTAGATGATGTTTTTATGCCATACTATAAAGTAACCATCTTTATCCTTTTATGAGGACAGTGTTAGAAGTCCCAAGCTAGGTGCATTCTAACATATCTTAACATTGTTTTTTGCAGGTTTAATGTTTATATAAACAAGGGCTGATATCCATGGTTACACCAATTAACAACGATAAAAATTGTTGAAGATTGAACTATATGTTAAAAGGTGACATGATTATATACACACTCCTTCATAAGACTCTTGTCCTTTGTACCTGCACTCCGATTCACTTTAGTGTGATGGTGAAAGGAAGGGTATGATTCATAAACTCACCCCCTCTCAAGCAATGTGAACTTGATTCAAACTCCAATTGTCCGCAAAATATGAGCTGTAAAACCCTAAAGGTTTTAATGTGTATTGATTTCTACGCGGGTCCTTTCATTAAGGTTTTGGAAACCGTAAAAATCTCCTTCAATTCCTTCAAAGGCCTTCGACTGCTTGTTTTTGCTACTCCTATGTCTGTATCCAAAGGTGGAAGAACCACCAAACTCAGCCCTTGTAATCACCTACGCCAGTCTAATCTTGACTCAAAAAAGAGTTTGCAATATTTGCTCTGGTGTTGACTGTGTGTCAATGAAACTCGAAAAGGTAACTGAGATTTAAAATAACGCTTCTTTTTCTTTAGATACCAGGATTATTTTATAATAATGAAATATTTAACTTCTAGAGTAATGATTTTGTGTGCAGGACGAATCTGGAATGAGGTGGAGGGAAATATTGGCTATGAAGCCTTCCCTGCGGGGTTTTTAGTTAATCATTATTTAAAAGATTAATTACAGAGTCGTTTATTCTTCCACTGACAGTTTGTAGGGTTTGGAAACATTTATAAGAAAGAAATTTAGTTGTGAGACTCCTTTTGAATTTATTTTTGTCTATAATAGATCTAAGAGAGCCATGATGGCCAATTGTTAAAAATATGATTGTGGAGATGAAAAGGACTCAGCTATAAAAGAGCTAGGATTTTATCGTTTTGTGATGCTTTTATTTTGAGTATTTAACTTTGTTTAAAAAGATAATATTGTTTTTAGGATCTAATAATACTAAACCCTAAGGTTGTATCTTTCTACTGCAAGAAAAACACTACAAAAACAACATCAGTTTAATCGAAAGCCTGTAACCAGTGATAGGATTTGTGATAATATTGACTTGGTGTTAATTAATATTTTAGTTGTTAAGAAACTAGGATTAAGATACCCTTAGTTAATCTAGTTTAGTTTTATTATGGCTCATTGAGAACTCTGGGTATTCTAGATTAATGTTGGAGTTTGATTAAGGAAATACGATTTGATCCTAGAGAGATTATTGTAAACAGAGTTTTGAAGAGGAACTTGGATCTATACATTTATGTTTTTATACCATTGGAAGTTAATGGATTTGAGAATAATAATTAACTTAATATGTACATAAAAAAAAGACTCTGTACTTATTTCCCATTTCTATACTTCCTCTGTAATTTCATGTTCGGCTTTGCTAACTATAATTGCTTATGTTTTTGGATTTAAGAGTTGCATCTTGTATTTAACTAAATCCAAATATTAGTAGTTTGTAAACAATATATATGTATATATCATTGCTATTCTCTGTAATAACAAAGAAACACATTGATTCAATCATTCCTGTACTACTATTCAAACATAATTTTAGATCTTCATGTACTAGAGTACCTCACTTCGGTGAGAGGAAAAATACAGGAGATAATTTTAAAATTCATTTCTCTATCAATCAATTTCTATGCAAGTACTTAATCAAATAATCATTGAATAAGTATTGATTAACTAAAACCTCATTTGAAATAATTACAGCTTACTTAAACAGAAGTAATACAATGTCATAATACATATTAGAGTTGGAACCTGGATGTGTTGCAGAAAAAGGGACTAACACCTAAGGGAGACTATTCCACCCAACCTTTTCCTGAAGTAGCCAAATCACTTGCTTAGGACCCACGACCTTGTTCACTGAACCACTAGGACAAATATCTCTGCCACCCAACATACTTCTGCAACTTAGCACTCAGTAGCAGACTTAACTCAGCAAATCACTATTGTTATCCCCTCATCAAATTCTTTGTGTGCCTGACTTTTCAGTTTGCAGCAATCACAAAGTTCATTCTCTTAGAAATCAGAATGAATGGTCAACCTCCTTCCAAATTTGATGTTTTATATAAGATTTCCTAGGTCTTTGGGTCAGTTTTGGAATTTAATGAGCCACCAGCTCAGTTCATCCTCTCAGGGAACATGGTCACTTTTTTTTAGGGATTATGCTCTTGCAACAACTAGAAAGTGAATTCTAGTGTTGTTACTTGTCAACCAACCTTCTACAGTTGCTCCTTCCTCCTGGTGGGTCGATGAACATTGATTTAACAGTCTCCCCTAATTAGGTATCTTCTTTTATTAATTATTAAAATAAATAATTCTTCAATTAGAGTCATTCTTGACCCACTTGGTCATAAACTTTACAATAAAAATTAACATAATGTTTTTGCTGAAATAAATAATAAATATTTAGTTTTTAGTTTTGGGTATGTTACATTGGTTGATGCATAGACCTAGCCTCGCATGGAGTGTGAAGCCAACCATGACAAGGTCATCCTTGTCTATACTCATGCTCATACATATTATACATCAATATTGATATCTCGGGATATTTTTCCATAACCTTAACAATAAAATGACATTGACATCCCCTCTTCTTTGCAAATGAGGTCCTACGTTTAGTTTTTTGTTTTCATTTTTTGTCCTCTAAGCCATATTGTTACGGAGAGAAATTCATATGGCTTGGGATACCACAATAGACAGCTTGACTCCAGAAATCAATCTTTTCCAATATGCAATAGAAATTAAACATCTAACACTAAAGGATCAGACCTTGTACCTTATTCTGGACGGTTGAAGTAGATCCCTGTTGAGCTTTACAACTTCGGCTTGAATTGATTAATCATGTCCTCAACAAGAATTAAACAAGATAAGCATACTATATATCTTGGTGTTAGATCTATTCTAGCATATATAATCAACAATGTATAAACATTGGAAATCATCCCATGGATAAAATATTCATTCAAACATACATCATTGGACAGGAAAAGATATTTCTATTAATATAAAATCAGAGATTACAATGGATACAACCTCTGTTGGCACGTCTGCGAATCGAAGAAACTCAATCCCCCACTTGGGCCTCCACCACCTCAATCCTCCATCTCTCGATAGCAAGCTCACAAGCAAAAGGAAAGATTGGGAAGAACACAAAAGTGCTCCAAGGGACAAA
>LPNX010993159.1:0-22561 GCA_001517045.1 Pseudotsuga menziesii
TCATCGGAGGACATCATCAACAAATGGTGGGTACCTGAGTCAAACATGGGTTGATCAGGAGCAGCGTAAGTGATTTGTTGTTGGATGGGCGTGTTAGCTTGAGGGGGACCCAACGGTTCAGTGTTCGCTACGCCTTGGTTTGGTAAGGGGTTTTGTAGCACCAAAGGTGGCTGTTGAGGTTGTGGGGGGTTGGGTGGCGCTTGAGGAGCCGCCTGCCCTTGGCGGTGTGCATCAGCAGCCCAAAGTTTCCGCACTCACTCCATATGTGGAAAAAAATGTGTGTAGTGGTCATAGACCCCGTAAATAGAACATGGATAGTTTGCTCGCAAATTGGGGTTTTTAGCCTGTTTGGGCAGGCGATCAGGGTTTTGGTTAGCAGGGGCCGCATTATTACTAGCGGGGTGAATAGGGTGTTGACCAGCTTGCTCAGTCGGTTGGTTGTTCCCACGATTTCGGCCTCTGCCGCGGTTTTGTTGGCCCTGGTTGCGTTGGTTGTTCTGGTTTTGCTGCGGGTTTTTTTGAGCGTAAACTTTCCCTTGGACAAAAAGTGGATTCTGAGGTTGCGCAGGGGCTGGAGCAGCCTGCGGTGGATGATATGTAGGTTGAGGCTGTGCAGGTGCAACAACCTGAGGGGGTTGCTAATAGTGCTATGGAGTGGGTTGTGGGTTTGCCGCATGGGCTACCTGTTGCGGGTAATAATGAGGTTGGGCTTGTGACGGGGCAGGAGCTAGTGCATCCTGTTGGTGATAGTAGGGCTGAGGTGCGACCAGGGGGGCGTAAGCGGGAGTCATATGACCGAAACACTGAGGTGGACATGAGGGTCCATGGGAATGGTGGTGATGTGTCATGCGAGAATACGAGTTGGTTGCTCCAGACTGTGAGGTAGCCCGCGAAGGGTCAGGGCCAGGGGTAGGACGGGCTATGGAAAATGGTTGAGGCTACGAAGAGACATGTCCAATGATGCCGTCGGCAGCGTGCGATGTCCCCGGCGCATCGTGCTGGGAGGAATCGTCGCGAGGGGCGTCAGGTATAATGGTATAAAGATAACCCGACTGGGCGTAAATGAGATCGAACTGTTGGGCTTTAAGGATAGCCTCTTCTTCAGACTGGGGTCTTTCGGATGCCACATCCTTAGCAATGATAGGAAGGAGGGATTTGAGGAACCAATCTAGGAAGATCCGGTCATCTAACTTGATTTTGCATAGGCTACGTCGTCGACACCATTCATGAATGTGGTATGTGATGTGGGTAGCCGTGTTCTGTCTGCATGATAGGAGGATCTCAACGCCTGCGTCATAGCGGACAGGTAACTGGAAGAACTGGAGGAAGGTCGAGGCCAGGGACGTAAAGGCGGCATGGGTTCCATGGGGTTGTTCGATATACCACATGACAGCAGAGCCAGTGAAAGTGCGCTGTAATAAACGGAGGCGAATAGAGTCGTCTACTATGGAGTTGGAGGAACACCATAAATGGAAGGACATGATATGGTTTTGTGGGTCTTCACCTTCCTTGCCCTCGAACTTAGGGATGTCAGAGGGGAGCTTGGTGGGCATGTGAGGCCACGTAGGGTCGTGTCGGATGGGGTCGTTGGTTAATCTGGCTAGGTCAGGCAGGTTGAGGCTAGACATGAATGGCAAACTGGACGAAGGATGTGACACGGTAGTGGGTTGGATTAAGTTGAGGCCGATACCCCCAAGTGGAGGGGTAATGTGAAGGAGGTTGCCCCCAAGTGGGGGAACTAAGGTGGTATAGGACGGACCTGCACCACCATGGGTGGTATGAGTCACTGATGGAGTGGGAATAGGTATTCCTGCTGCGGGAATAGGTGCCGTGAGGGGAACGGTAAATAGGGGGCCCGTGGAGGGCATACCCATAGCAGGTGTGGTAACTGGTGTAGTGGTGGATGTGCCACCAACGGTCCCTACCAAGATGGGAGTGGGAGTCACGCCAGCCATGGGGCTAGTAGGGGCAGTGTAAAGGGGGTTCTCAGACTCTGGCTCAGAATCAGAGGTAAAATAAGGGGCGTCAGTATCTGGTGACGGAGTCCTATGCCACTGACGAGTGGAGTCAAGTGACAAGGCTCGAGATCTATGATAAGTGGTATCAAGTGATGATGATCTGTGTCGATGACGGGTGAGGTCAAGTGAACCGTGCTGTGGGCGTTAGCCTCTGAGGCGCCGAGAATGTCTCGGGGACTCAATGGTGACAAATGGTGTCAAATCTCTGTGGGTTGAGGTAACTACAAAACAGCTCAAAAACCCTAATGCATCCGAGTGTGCAAAAGGAGAGCTCAAAAATAGGGCTCTTAGGCCAACAATCGACTCAAAACACCCATTGTAACAACTATGTTACAATAGGCGGAGTGTCAACAGAAATGGTCAGAATACCAACAAGCAGCAGGTTTTCTAAAAATAAAAAACGGTGGACTCACTAGACCAAAAGGAGGTAAGGGAGCATGCAAACACCTAACTAGAAGTATTATGACTCAACTAGACATATCCTCTGCAAGGTGATGAAATCCAAGTTAGACAATATGAATAGGAAATCCAAGTGGCTAAGGTATCCCCCTACCGGGAGGGACACCGGGTAGTCAAATCCTAGAAGAATGGCAACTAAGATACCCCGTTCATGACACGTCCAGAAAGGTAAATCTTCCGCTTGGTCCTTTAACCGCAATACCCCTATACAGGGATATCACGAGAACTGCGAAAGGTAGCCCTTCAGTTACTGAATGGAGTTCGGTATTCCACTCAGGCCTCTGAAACCAATCTCACGATTTCAACCCTCCTAAGGGAGAGGCCCTCTGATAAACCGGTTGTGACCGTGTCAAAAAATACTAGGGGATTTTGGTTCCCTAATTGGACAACAACTATGTCTCAAGTGTAAGTAACTGAGGGGTGTTTTTGGAAGCCTATCCCCCCGATCCTACCTAACTACAAAAATTCTTTTGTGTTCCCCAAGTGGGGTTAGAATGTTGGTTGAGTTAAGTAGTTTTTAAGTCTCACTTGAATTAGGTGATAGATTGTGTGCTCGTGAGGTTATGAACCCAGAAGAGAAGTGCCACACACCACGAGGGAAGCTTCCTAAATAACAATAACACTGAATGAAAAAATTTTACCATGCAAAATTTTCTAAATAAACAATGCTGAAATTGTTTAAAAATTTTGTAAAGGGGAACAAAAATGCTATAGGGCTGCAGGTAGAACAGATGGCTGTGCAGGTGCAGAAAATATGGCAGCAAAAAGGGCTGGGTTCAAAAGCAGGAACAAGTGCGAAAGTCAGATCGCGGCTCTGTGGCGAAGTCGTGCGGTCGGGACCGTGGGTTCGAAGGAAATAGGCACGCACAGGTCACAGCTTTCTGGCTGACAGCGGCGGTCGGACCGCAGCAAACAGGAAAAAAGACGCGGTAGAGACGCAGGAAAAGGAATGACAGACGCGGTCGGGTTGCAGCTAAGGGATTGAAAGGCGCGGTCGAGACGCGGGTAAAACGACCAACAGGCGCGTTCGGATCGCAGCAAACAGGCTGGTTAGCCGCGGTCGGATCGTAGGTATCAGACTTGAAACTGCCGACAGGGTGCCGAAAAAATTCTGAGAGCCACGGTCGGGTCGCAGGTAAGGGCCTGAAAGACGCGGTCGGGACGCGACTGCGGAGGGAAAAACTGCGGTTTACGGCGGCCGAAAGCGACAGCCGAAAGTACAAAACGGGGAATAAAATAAAATAAAAACCAGCGGAGTCGCCAAAACTGTTGCTAGGGTTTTACCCCTAGCTTGTGCGAATGAGCACCTACTAAGGAAAATGGATTCCTTAGTAGCAGTTCAATAAAATGTAAATTAAAAGCTATAACAGAAATAAAAACTAAATCTAAACATGTTCATGAAGCAAAACAGCAAAAAGTAAAGAATGATTTTTTATTGATCTGACCTCCAATGTGGAGGTTGGTGAAGCCCTTTGCGCTGGTCCGAGTAGGTGGCTCCGAGCTCCAAGCTGTTCCTTCTCTTTCTCCAATGGTGGAAATGGGCCAAAAGGGGCTCTTAATGGTGAAAGTAGCTCAAGGGTGAGCTAGGGTTTCAAGAGCAATTTTGGCAAAGGCAGGATACTTGTGATTGTGGATGTGAAATAAGCGGTCTCCATCACTTATTTATAGTTTTTCAGTTGTGGAGTGCTGGCCCATGGTTTTTTGGAAACCATGTGGTTTAGGTCAAATGTTTAGGGTTTCAGCTGTTTAGGTTTTTTTTTTGTCCTTTTCTTCATTATTTTATATTTTTTCTTCCTTTTTGGAGATTTTTGCTTTTTTGGAGGAATTTTGGATATTTTTTCGAGGAAAAGAGGGTTTTATGGCCTTTTGGAGGCTTTTTAGATGGTTTTATGGGTTTTTGATGGAAATATGGTATGAAAATGGACAAATGAGCCATGTAATGGGGTAGATGAGGTATTGAACCCTTTTTGGGTGTTAACACCATGGTGGTGGTGTTTGCAGGTGCACAATGCACCTGCATAGCTGGTGGTACTTGTGGCGCCATTATAGATTGGCCAGTGCCCCCAAGTGTGGTGGGAGGGACAATGTGGGTGGGAGGGCCACTGCCCCCATGTGTGATAGGGGGAGCAGTGTAGGTGGAAGGGCCACTGCCCCTATGTGTTGCAGGTGGGACAACTTGGCTAGTCACTATGGGTGGTGGCAGATGACTTATCACAGTTTGCATAACCATGTTGGGGCCACCTACAGGGTTGTTGGTGATATTTTGTGGTGAGGAAATGGGTCCACTAGTGACTGCTATGGCATAAAATGGATCCGGGTTTGCACCAGCCATGGGCCTTGATGGTGCAGTGTGTAGGTCTAGTTCATACTGATATGAGTCTAAATCTGAATCAGAGCTTGTGTGGCCTTCTAATGGTGTGAGAGGTTGTCGAGAATGGTCTCAACGGTGTCGGTTCAATGACCCGAATTGTGGTGGTTCGCCTCTTAGGCATGAGGAAGAGGGTGAGGGATCAATTGTGTTAGACTTGTGTATGAAACTGGTGGAAATTATTTTTTGGACCCCAATTTCAAATGGCTTTCTATTGGCTGTAGGTGGTCACTCGGCCATCAAGACTGCCAGAAGACAGCGCTTGGATTTTTCCTCACGGGCGTTATACTCAATCGGTGGGGGTCATTGCCCATTTCGCTCGGAAATTCCTCTCAGCAGCCAGCTACTTTGGGGTTCCCGTGGTACTCCTCACAATGAATTTTTGGGCTAACCCCAAGTACTTCCCATGGTTGAGGCAGTCAAGGACTTATGTCCTCAAAGACTGCAGATTTTTGACTTAGTGTAAATTTGTAAATTTTAGTGGCTCTCTGAGCGTCATGAATAGAGTTGGGTTGATTTAAGTGGTATGGTGTGTATGTCTTTTTGTTTTTCTATTATCTGGTGGCTGCAAATGGTTTATGAATATTCTGCAGATTTCATCATATTGTGGTTAAAAGCAGTAAATAAACAGAAATTTTGTAGAAAGATACCATTTTTTACCCTGAATTGTGATAGCCTAACTAGGTGACTACCTTACACCTATATTCTTCTTCAACCAAGAGAAGGTGTTGGTCTCTCAACACAATGGGACTAAGCCCATCCATACATCCACAGGTCACCTCTCGGATGCAAGGTTGGTCAACAGGGAGGACGCTTAGCGCCATGAGAAGCCCTCCTTCTCTACCCCCTCTACCTTCCAAGTCACCCGTTTTTAGTGGTTTTGAACAATATTGGGTGAAGGGCCTATTACTAAACGAGTTGTGCCCTTCGTCTTATCCCAGAATACCCCGAAGGGTGATGACTTGGTAGAGGAGGAAGGGTAAGCAAGATTATTGACTTTAGGTTAGTTTTAGTTAAGCTATATTCATTAACCCATTAAAATTTTTTAACTTACACTTTTTCCTATACATGAAATTTTCATTAACATGAATAGAAACATAAATGAAACAATCGTGCTGGACAGAGGCGGCTGAGCCGCACTGATAGTCCTTATTTATTAAAAACCAACTTTTGAGTGACAAATCGCATGTTTCAGGTCAAATGTGGTGAGGGGGTCGCCAAATTTTTCTAGAAATAGGCGAGGGGCTCGCTCAGATTTTGCAAACATAAGCGGTCTGTCTTTCTGAAGGAATCCACACCTTTCGGGGGAAAAAGGGTGACCTGGTCACACCTGTGAGGCCTAAATGAGTGACTTGGTCCCCTATTTAGGCCTGATAAGTGCGACCTTCTCTGCACTGGGAGTTTTTTTTATCCTGGGTCAGATCTGCCCGACAGTAACCTGTACTGTGGCCAAATGGACTCAGACTTGCCTTGTGGAGGCTCAGCAGAAACAGAAACAGTAAATAAATAGGAATTAAACTAGATTTGACAAAAAAATTAACCTAGGAAAAAAACTGAACTGAAACTTGAAATTTTTTTTAAAACAGACCCAAGGATCCTGTGTGATCGACCTAGTATGGTCGCCAATTCTGTTGCAGGGATTTCTCCCTTGCTACAGGGTAGGAATGGCTACCTTCCATCTATCAGATGGAAGGATAGGTTCCTGGATGGAAATGCAGAAAGTAAAAGCAGAAACGAAACTAAATCGTAATGAAAATTAACAAATAGAGAACCCCTCTGTAAACACGGTTAGGGTTTAGCTCCAATAACCTGCAAAAACATATCAGAAAACCTGCAAAGAGAACATGGAAACCTATAAACAAGAAATAGGTTAAATAAAAGAAAACAAACAAAACAAAATACACATGTATACCTTCTCTTTGGTGGAATGGGCCACCATGCCCTGGCTGGGAGAAGCACCTCTCTCTCTCTCTCTTGGAAATGGAGGAGCTATGGCTCAATGGGAGAATGAATAGATGAGAGGGGGGTGTGGGTGGATTGAGAGAAAAAGGGTCTCAAGGCATCCATGGGTAGCATAACAGTATGCAAGGGAGAAGTGTCTTGAGAGTGACCCCCACCCCTCTATTTATAGCTTTTTTGGGGATTTTTAGGGTTTTAAGCCCCTAGTTGGGGCTTTAGCCCCTTTTTTGGGCTTTTAACCCCTTCTGCCCTAACTTTAGCTCCTTTTGGGGTTCTTAGCTCCTTTTAGAGGTTTTAGCCCCTTTTTTGGAGGCTTTAGCTCCTAAGAGAACTTATTTAGGCTCTTTTTGGGGTTTTTAAGCCCTGTTGCATGTTTTTAAGCCTTCTTAAGGGTGTGGGGGTCAAATGGGGTGAAATGAGGGTCGTGCATGGGTGTCCTTGGGTGGTGTAGGCCATGTAGAGCTGAGTGAGGGATTTTTTGGGTTAACAAATTCCATTTGGTCATGTCACTTGTTAGTCAAGTTTTGGGTTTGGATGATGATACGCATATCAACGAAGTCATCTTAGGTTTTTTGCTAAGTATATGTTCGACTGACCATGAATCCAATTCAGTTCATTGTTTTAATCTCGATGAGTATTTAGCCGAAGTAATCCATACCCAATTGATTGAATTTCCTAAATTCAGGTTCTTCATGTATCAATCATATTTGTTGAACATGTTTGTTTGTTCGAATGTATCAGAGTTGCAGTTCTTGTCTACCATGTTCTCTCTAGACCTTCCAAAACAGATTAACATGTTCGAGTTCATGAATGCAATCATGGCTGAGATATACAAATTGATTTTCGATGATGTATTGCCAAGGGTGTTGGAAGGTATGAGACTTATGTTGCAATCTTCTTCAAAATACAAAATAGGAGATTGTTTTTTGCATAAAGAATTTACTATTCTTAGAGTGTATGGGTTCACTGGAGAACCATACAGGTTACCCGCTTTCTTGACCCCAAGATTATTCGCATTAGAGTTCATGAGACAGAGGTTATATGTAGAAGAGGAACATTTTGGGGTGTTTAAAAAATCTTCTAATGTTAAATTTCCTCGCAAAGTCGGTCCTTTCATTTTTAAGAATAAAAGCGCCTTGTTAGTCATTGAGAAATTGTTAGAAGTTATGGATTTTCAAAAACAGGGAAAACTGAATTATGACCCACACCATATTATTTCTTATAGGAAACAACTGGACAAAAATAAGCCATTCGATCATCAAATTGTTGAGGGATTAGAAAAAATAGCAAATATGTCTAATTTTGAAGAAAATATAGAAGTTGATGAAGATAGGAGGGACAGTTTGGCTGTAGCAACTCAAGCGTCTGTTAATTCTAGCATTATGAATAAAAGGACTCTTTCTGAAGTAGATGGCATCGACATAGATGAAGATATTTCCCATAAAAATATCAAAACACATCCTCAATATGAGAAAAATATTTTAGAAGAAATATTTTCAGAAGATTTAAAGAAGATGGTCTTATTCCAGAAAAATTCTGTACATATGCATCAATATTCTTTCGAAGATGAAAGTAAAACAGAGCCCAGTTCCCATTACAAATCCAGGATAGAGTTAATGTCGAGTTATGCTGATAAATAAATTGAGTCATCAGAGGAAACTAAGAATCTGCTTCCTCAAGTTAAGAAATTAATAAATCAAAAGACTTCTTTGATTTCTACTCGAGACGTAGAGAGGAATACCCTTAAATTTGTTGTGGTAAGTGATAAGAAAGTGTCTGAAATGGAGGTGAAGCTGGACAAAATCAGTGTTCCTGATAAAATACAGCTCCATAAACAAACTGGAGATGTTATTTATTCTGAGTTATTACATGCAATTGTGAAATTTGCTAAATTACAATCTCTTGTAGATAAGATGGAAGTTCAATTGAAGCATGAGAAGGTTGAAAATAAAGCAAATTTGATTTAAATTAAAAATCTGCAGGGAGATTTTATAAGCGTAGAGACCAAACCAAGTAATATGTAGGAAACCAAGAAACTTCTAGAGGAGAAGGATAATACCATTCAAGTGTTGAAAAAGAAGCTTAAAGTCCCTAATGCTGAACATGTTCAATCTTCATAATTGTTTGCATTTCAAGAAGAAAAACAGAAAGTCTATTAGGAAATGATGGATTATAAAGGAAAATCATTGACGCTGCAGGAGGAGAAAAAAAAGTGGGAGGCAGAAAGGGCTGAATTGATAGCTCAGATTGCAAAGTTGAAAAAAGATCAAAATGATGAAAAATAGGTTATGGAAGAACTGATTAATCAACCCTTTGTTAATGTTGAAAGACCATTAAATGAATTTTCTGTAGATGCTTTATTAGTTCCTATGTCTCAGGTGAGCTTGAAAGAAGTGGACATTAAATAATGGAAAGATCGTAATGAAAACATAAAGTTGGAATTGGCTAAGAGAATTGAAGAGAAGAATAAAGCGTGGAATGATAAAATCCAATTACAGAAAAAATTCAATGAATTAAAAGAAACAAATACAGGAAGAGATCCTTTACAGCGAGCTAAACATTTGATTTGGGATACTTTGTCTATGGAAATCACTAAGCTTAGGAATTATTTAAATTTTATTGATGATGAAAGAACACCGGTAAATTTGGATACTCAAAGATTGAAATTGGCCAATGAAACTATGGAAAAGAAGCCTTTGAATACTACTCACAATGTTGTGATTTTCTTGAATTCTTTAACATATCAAAATTTG
Organism: Pseudotsuga menziesii; assembly: GCA_001517045.1. NCBI lineage: Eukaryota > Viridiplantae > Streptophyta > Pinopsida > Pinales > Pinaceae > Pseudotsuga > Pseudotsuga menziesii. The sequence goes on from LPNX010993159.1 coordinate 9,558, forward strand.
CAGGACATTGGGATCAAAGACAGTGTAGCAATTGTGTTATGGGCGAAGAATTTTATCAATAAACATCAAATCATGAAAGTGGTGCAGGATAAGGCGAATAAAATCTCTTCTCAAATAAAGGATTTCAGGACTGCTTTTAAAGATTTATTTGATGATGGTCTCCCTTCTTTTTGGGATGATGAAGGATGGTTGTTTTCCCAAGAACAATATCACAGCTTATTGGTACAAAATCACATGGATCATTCCAAATTTGAAGATTTAGTCAAAGGGTTAACAGGAAAGGTTATTGTGTAAACGTTGACACAAGACTTTCAGATATTGGACAGGTTTTTAATTATTAAAAAAGGATTACCAGCTGTGTCTTATGAAGCTTATGTGGATTTGGACATGTCAACAAGAGAGATGACAGAGTACGACACTCCAAATGTGGAACAGTGGAAGATCGTGGAGAAATTTGGGAAGACCAAATACATACTACATTCATGAAGATAGGTGTTGCAGTTTGAGAAGCTATTTGTTCATGATGCCTTGTAGTTACAGAGTTTGCTATAATCAAACAATCTGTTATTTCAATCAAAGGAGGTAATTATTATTCCTTGTTATTAGGGATATGGTTACAAAAACTTATGATTAACAGATTAGTTGGTTATTGATCTTCTTGGGAAGAAACTATTTTTGTATATATTTGAATTTATTTGATGTATTGGGGGTTGGAACCCGTAAGATTGGACTGATGTTTTTGTGAGAACCTTTTTTGAAATAAAATTACTGAGCCGAATGCTAGTTGATCTTCAAATATTCATGTGTTTTTTATGTTACAGTCTGTGCCTTCTTTCCTTGTGAATGTTTTCTAAATATTTACCTTCCATTCTATTTTATTTCATATCTGAACGTAGTGTTTAATAGTTTCAAAATTCATACATGCTATGCTATGGAAATTGTTTCAGATATTTACAAACATTTCCTCTAAAGTTGATATGGAATTCATCTTATGATGCTCTATATTGATGGGTTGTTTATGTTTCTTTCTTATCGCCTGAAAATTAATGAATGATTGTGACTGAATAATTATGTTTCCTTTGTGGAGATTCTGTGTAGGAAGCTTTGTATTATCTTTATCTATTTTGACTCCATTTCCCAATGGTTATATGTGTTGTTTCAACCATCCACATAACCTAATTTGTTGACTCCAATATCTGGCCTTGTTAAATTTATATTTGAGAGATCCCTCTCTGGAAAGAAAATCCAGTTTCTTTCTAAAAGTGGTTTTTTCTGTTACCTTAAGATTACCTTTCACAACCTTAGGTATATTTTGAGTGATAACACCATGAACGTGGTGAATTAGTGTAGGAGTGGCATATGAGGGGGTGGCTCTAGACTGAGCCATCATCTGTGAGTAGTCAGGGGAGAAATTGGGTTGGGAAACACGTTGGATATTACTCGGGTGTGGTGCAATCATGGGACAGGCCATGTAGAATTGAGGGTGTTGTGTGATAGATCCAATGACTCCATCAGCAGCATGGGATGCCCCTAGTGTGTCATGGTGAGAGGTTTCATCTTGGGGAGCATCGAGAATGATGGTATATAAATATCAAGACTGGGCGTATATTAAGCTAAATTGCTGATCCTTTAAGATGGCCTCCTCCTTAGATTGAGGTCACTCAAAGGCAATGTCCTTGGCAATGGGTGGGAGTAAGGTTTTCAAAAACTAGTTAAAGAAGATCCTATCATCCAATCGGATCTTGCACAAGCTACGTCTACATCGCCACTCATGGATGTGCTCTGTGATGTGGGTAGTTGTATTTTGACAACAGGACAAGAGGATCTCCACTCCCTCATCATATCAGATGGTTAGTTGAAAGTATTGGAGGAACATGGAGGCTAGTGAAGAGAAATTGGGGTAAGTGGCATGAGGCAGTTTGATGTACCATTTAGCTGCATCACCTGTAAGTGTGCACTGGACCAATCTCAATCTCACGGAGTCATCCACTATGTTTTTGAGGAACACAATAAGTGGAATTACATTATATGGTTTTGGGGGTCCTCACCCGCCTTTCCCTTGAACTTTGGGATGTCTGATTGAAGTTTTGTAGGCATGGGAGGCCAGTGTGGTTGATGACTGATGGGGTCATTTGTTAACCTTTATAAATATGGTAGGTTAATACTAGCCAAGAAAGGTAGGCTATACCCGAGGTTGGCTCGAGGTAAACCAGCAATAATGCCAGTGTTTCCAGGAACATAGTTCCCATGCATGGCTAGGGGTATATGAGGATGACCCCCCATTGTGGGGATAATCGGGATGGACGTGGAAGGGCCACTGCCCCTAGGTGGAATAGGTGTAATGGTGGAAACCACAGTAGTTGGTGTGGGGACGCCACTAATGGGTGGATGCCAATAGCAGTATGTGCAGTGGTGGTGGGGCCACTAGAGGGGATACCCATGATGATGGGTGACAAAGATGTAGGGCCACTCCCAACTACCCCTCCATAGAAGGGATCTGGATGTGTGCCAGCCATGGGTTAGACGGGGCAGTGAACAAAGTGGGTTCGGAATTGTAGGAGTCTGAATTGGACTCAGAGGTTGTGTGTGGCTCTAAGGGTGGTGAGTGATATCGAATATGGATTCGACGGTGGTGGTTCAAGGAACCGAACTAAGGGGTGTTCCCCCTAAGCCGATAGGAATAACGTGATGGAGAAATAATGCTTGTGGTAGTAACACAAGATGAATATGGACCTCGATTTTTAATCAGCTTCCTATTGGCTCAAAAGGATTCACTAAGTCACCAAGGATGTCTAACGTCTTGCATTTTGGGGTAGTACCCCTCACTCCATGGCACAGGTAAAACTGCTAACCGCTTGGCCATAGACGACATCTCTTTGGTTTTCTTCATGGTTGGGAATCTATTCAATGCGGTGGGGGTCATTTCCCTTTTCGCTTGGTAGGTACTCTTAATGGTCGGCTACTTCGGGGTTCCTGTGGTTCTCCTTACAATGATTTTTAGGGAAAATTCCAAGTACTTCCCATAGTTTTTTCGATGGGACTTATGTCCCAAATTGAATGTGATTATGTTAATTGATTCTTTTTAATGGCTCTACTTGAGGTCATGAACCGAGCGTGTTTTCTTAATGGTGTGAGTGTGTGTGCATTTGTATCTAAAAGGTGTCCTTCCAATATTGAAACAAAGTGGGTAACAACTAGTTTTTGTAGGAAATCAACAAGGGGCTGTAACAAAGAAGGTCTGGACAGAAAAGCAAGTCTAGACAGAGGGTTGAGATAGATAGGGGTCTGAACCAAGCACATAAAACAGGCTGTAAACTGACAGTCACAGCTATCGGAGGAATAGGTGCATTCTGGGTCACATGGAACAAAAAGGTAGACTTGATCTAGACAAAAAATAGCTGAGTGGCACAAAACAAGAGGTTTCACGCGACTGGGTCTCTCAAAAAAGGGTTACATGAGCGACTAGGGTCACTTCAGGAGCTAGGACATGCACGATCTGGCTCTGTGAGCCAGGTCGCACGTATCATGGTGAAATTCATGATTGGGGTCACGCTTATTGAGGTGAAAAACCAAAAAATGTATGCCATTCTACCTTGCTTTCATGTTTGGATGTTGGGACCAGCATTTTTCCTTCACATGAGCTCTCTCAGGAAGATGGAACTTCCTGTGTGTGAAACCATTCACATTTTTTGTTATTACCTCATTTTTCTCATGCTGGGAAATTGTTTTTGGTGATTATCAGTGGCTGAGTTTCCTTTCCCACATTTTTGTTGCATTTTCCCTATTGTTTCCAAGCTGGAAATCCTTTTTTGGTAATACCCAGTGAGGGGAAGAGGAGACCCATGATTTTGGGTGTTGTGGAGTTCAGTTTGGCCATGTTAGGGCCAAAACATCCCTGGAGATCGAATTGTTGTTAGGGTATTGTTTTACCCATCATGGCAATTTGTTTTTGTGCCCATACTATTTTTCTTTAAACCTAGAAATTGTATTGTGTTGTGGGTGCATCTTTTGGCTTTGTCCTGAGATGAATTGGGGGTGGAAATGGGGTCTGAGCCTGATTGACAAACCTAGTGTGTGTGCAGGAGCCTCACAGATAGAGCTAGAGGGTTGGATTTCTTCTCTGCACCCACTGAATAGAACTGAAAGGGAAGGCATGGCCCGAGGGACTGCATAGCAGAGAAGGGGATTCTTCCTTATGTTGGGTGTGTGTGGATGTCTTATAAGTCAGGATAGTTCTGGTGTAGGTGTCCATAGCTCTTGGATTGAGCTTACTGTCTTAGAAGCCAACCTTTCCAGCTCCCTGTTATCCAGCTAAACCCAACTGTGTTGGTTTGTCTCAATTGTGTACCCTTGGCTACATGTGAGCCTGCTAGTTTCCCCTTACTCCTATTGGAATCATTCCCAGCTCGGGGGTGGCAGTGTTGTTGATATATTGATGAGTGCACTAGACTATGGTTGCGTGGAACGTTGCAGTGACGTAGCTAGTTGCAGGACAAGATTTATGTTAAAGATAAGTATCTTGTGTCCATTTTGTCTTTGCAATTGTATTTATTGCTTAAATGAGATGATGAACATGTTGAATGTATTGGATGATTATGTTTGCTTCTGCTATATGATTAGATGAATTATGCATCTATGTATGTTTCATTTCTAATGCATTTTATTTTATGTTCATGGGGATATATTTCCCAAGATTGTTAGCCTTATAGTCATGTCCTCTCGCCGATAGAAGGGTGGGGATGTGACAATGTGGTATCAGAGCTTTAAGTTGCAGTATTGGTCCTCTATGGGCCAAGAAAACTCAGCTAATAGAGAGGTGAGGTAACCTTTGTTGAACCCAGCAACAGACAGAGAAAATTTGGAAAAGTTCTCTAAGTGTGGGATATTATCCATGTCGGCTGAGTTTGCCTAAACGGATTCGCTACAGTGGTTGCTTTCACTAAAATTCACCAATACAGCGAATTCGTCGGTGAATTCCTCCTGTAGTGGCGACTATAACTTAGGGATCAATCTACAATGGCGGATGGAAGAGGGAAAAATTTCTGACACGATGGCAGGAGGAAGTCAGGGAAAAAGCCAAAACGACAATTGGTTTGGCAGGAATGAGCCGCAACAGCGGCGGATGGAAGACAAAGAGTCTTTTGGTATGTAGCAACAGCTAGAAAAAGAAGAATGAGCCGCAATGGCGGCTGGAAACCGAAAGTCAGAGCCACTACGGCAGATAGAAAGTGAATTTCGAGCTGCTACGGTGGACGAAAAGTGAAGTTTGAGCCACTATGGCAGAGAGAAAATGAATTTCAATCCACTATAGCGGCAGAAGAGAAAGGAAGATCGAGACACTACGGTGGCGAGTGAGAAGGAAAGAGGGAGCCGCTATGATTGTGGGTGGAAAAGGAAGACGGAGCCGCAATGGCAGTTGGTGGAAAAGGAGGAAGGAGATGCCACGGTGGGCTAATGTGGAACATTTTTCCACTATAGTGGAAGAAAACTTACGAGGGATCCAAAATGGACCTTTTAACAGGAATTCAACAAGATTTTTAGTGAGATCTGCAGGGTCAGAAAAATGGAAAAATGGCAGCGGGGTTATGCACTAGATTGCGTGAAATCAAATAATTTACAAAAAAAAAAAATCAGGGCGTTTCCCTTCACCCGTCATGCACGTTAAATATATGGGGGCATGATTTCACAAGGAATAGGGAGGGGGGAATATTCAAACCTTTGATCCTATGGGAAAATTCAAATGTCTAAGGGAAAACCCATAAAGTGATCAACTACCCATTTTATCCTTTTGTGCCTAGTCATCCAAAAGTTGGTTGAGGAAGTTATTGCATGAGAATGGGAAAGGCATGGGGGTGAATTTCGAATTGGATAGAGCACCCATTTTAGAAAAACATTTTTTGGCTTAATGGGCAAGTAAGAACCAAAAAATTACTAACTCACCCATTATGCATTCACGTCCCCCATTCCTCACATAGTTGGAAGCTTATAGAGCTCTCCTCTTCATGTTTTTGTGTCTGTTGTGTCTTTCACATTCATGTTTTTTCATTTTTCTTCATTTTTCCTATGGATGGGAAGTCGTTTTGGCAATGCTCAGTGGTTGGGATCTTCCCTTGATGTTTTTTGTTATTGATTCTGCATTACCCGGCTGGGGAAAACCTGTTTTTTGGTTGCATAGTGAGTGGTAGAAGAAACCCACAATTTTGGGTGTTTATTGAGTTCGTTTTTTCTCCTATGAGCAAGTTGGGATCTTCCCCGACATTTTTCTGCAATTTCCCATTTTTCTCCATGGTTGGGAAGTCATTTTTGGTGTTTCTAAGTGCCAAGCAAGATAGACCTACATTTTGGGGTTTGGAAAGGGTCGTTTTTCCCACGTGAAGCCAGCAGACGTTTTCAAAATTCGAATCCATGAGATGGGGATTTGTATAGGTCGTTTTTTCCACTATGGAGCCATTAAACATTCCTTGAAACTATTTGCTCACTTGGGTTATTTTTATTCACATCTGTCATTTCTATTTGTGGTTCCCAGGACGTTTTGGACTTACCCAGCAATTGTGTTTCAAGATGAGGTGCATCCTGGAGTTTCCTTGGCTGAGTTAGTCCAAGGAACCTGCCTCCCATGTTATTGCCTTGTTTCCCTAATAGTCTATGAATCCCAACTGTGTGTTGGCTTGACTATGGGTGTATGGTCTTGTTGTGGGTAATCCTGTTGCTCCTTAGCTCCTTGTGAAAATCATGCCTAGCTCGGGGGTGGCAATGATGATGAGATATTGATGAGCACACTAGCCTATGGTTGGGTGGAGCATTGCAGCAACATAGCTAGTTGTGGGCTAGCTTCTTTTCAATATAAGTATTCTTGTGCTTAATCTCTGCAAATTATTTTTTTTATGAATTAATATGAACATGTTGAATTCTTGAATGAATATGTTTTTCTTTCGATGTGTATTTACATGTATAACGCATCTATGTATGTTTTAATTCAATGCATTTTTTATCATGTTCATGGGGATAGATTGCTTGTTTTGACAGCAACAACATCCTAGTTTTTGATGTATATGTAACTTCGGAATGTATTCTTCTATGTATCTTATATATTGTAAACTGATGCTTATTTCGGGATGTTTCTATTATGTATTTGAGTCATGTTGTCATGCCCCGATGTTCCAATCGGGAGGATTAATAATGTAAACAAGTCTTGTCAAGTCATTGTGTAAGTCCCCACAGTTTCAGGGCACTAGGGTTATTATACACTAATTAAGGTGTAGGCTCTAGTAAGTAATTGTTAGTTGGGCTGACATGATTTAGTGCACTTCAAGTGAACGGAAGAATATAAATAGAGAGTGATAGTCTCTCTATTTATCACTTGTACTACACATCACTCACTCACTCAAGTGTGGCGCACTAGTGAAGAAGGAAATACTGGGACTAAACAGAAGAAGAAGACTACTGCTCTTTTTGGGAGATCTCTTACTATTTTGGTGCTGATTCTATCTCTAAGGAAGTTGCGGGGTTTTCTCCTTTATGGTTTCCTCAAGGAAAACTCTTTGTGTATCTTGTCTCTTGTGACGTGCTTATGTTTTATTGTTGTGCTTGTTATTCTCTGAGTGAAAAGATCCTAAGATCATAATGCTAGCTTATTTGATGAAAAACTAACATGGTATCAGAGCTAACCTGAGAAGAAGACAATGTGCAGCTGCGGGAACTAGGGCTTCCTAGTTTGTGGACCTTCCTCCACAGATTTTCAGCAAAAGTAAGGTGAAACAACTCTCCTCCTTAGGGTGCATCTTTCTGTCGAAACAGAATCCAATTCTGATATTTTTCAGTTTTGGACCTGTCACTAAGGTCGGAAATTAGGGCTTCTTACAGAAGAGGAATTTTTCAGTGAGCCCATTCCTGGATTGATCTCCTCCCCAAAATAGAATTTAGGAACAAATTTGAAGGCATTTGGGTGGACAGATCTCTGGAAAAACAAAACCCTAGTTTGCTCCTGAACTAGCTCTACAGGATTTCAGCTCAAGCTTCAGATCCGACATCTTGAACCTGGTAAGATCTAAAATATTTTGTATTTCCATTTGAGGTTCTTATTTAAAGATGTCTCATCATACCAAGCTTGATGAAAATCTTGAGGGGGCTGAAAACTTCCGAGCCTGGAAGTATAGGATCTCCCTGGTGCTGGAAGAGAATGAATTAGACTCCTACATTCAGGAGGAGGTTCCAGTTCCAGAGGGAGATGAGGCAAATGCCTTACATAAGAAGAATATGGTTATGGCAAAGAGGATCATTGCTGATTCTATCAAGGATCATCTCATACCACAGGTATCATCTCTTAAGACACCTAAAGCTATCTTTGACGCCCTAACCAAATTGTTTGAAGGAAAGAACATTAATAGGAAGATGAATTTGAGAAACCAATTGAAGAATGTTAAGATCCAGAATGTTGAGACTATTCAATCTTACTTTAAAAGGGTTTCACAGATCAAGGAACAATTAGAAGTTGTTGATGAAGAAGTGGAAATGCAGAGATTGTGATGACCACTTTGAATGGCCTTCCTAGGTCGTGGGATGCTTTTATCCAAGGAATCTATGCTAGAAATAAGTTAGTCAAATTCAGCAGACTATGGGAATAATGTTCTCAAGAAGAAGCACGGATAGCAGCTTGGGAAGAGAAGATGGGAAGTGAAGACCAATCCCTCACAGCTCACTCCAAGAAAAGCAGAAGAAGACCTCATTACTCCAAAGGTAAGGATTCTCATCTCACAAAAGACATATCAAAATGAAGATGTTATACATGTGATGAGGTGGGACACTTTGCAAAATATTTTCCTAAGAACAAGAGCCACTCTCATAAGAAGAAGGGGAACAAAAGAAGACATCATGCTCATGCTGCAGAGGATGATGAACCATCCAAGAAGAGATCTAGATATGAAAGTGTAGATTCTTCAAGCGAGGATGAATATGTTCTGATATCAGCTCTCACAGGTAACATTACTCATGGAAGTGATGATTGGCTTATAGACAGTGGGGCTTCCAAACATATGACGGGATTCAAGGAATATTTTGTAAAACTGTCAGAACATGAATCACCTCACAAGGTGAAACTAGGAGATGACTACCAATATCCAATAAAAGGTAATGGGGAATCTTCATACAAGCTAGACTCTGGTAAGTCTCTAACAATGAAATAAGTATTGTTTGTTCTAGGACTCAAGAAGAACCTTCTATCCATTTCAGCATTAGATGCAAAACGAATGCGGGTTGCATTCATAGATGGTTAAGTCATCATGTGGCCAAAAGGAAATACCATTGACGATGTGGTAGTGATTAGAGAACAAGAAGGAGGCTTGTACAAATTGAAGGGTCATCTAGAACAATCCTTGATCCATGATACAGTAGAACCAAATGAGCTTTGGCACAGAAGGCTTGCACATGTGCATTACAGAGCACTACCTATTGCAAGCAAAGCTATTGAAGGTCTTCCAGAATTCCAAGAAAAACATGATGGAGTTTGCAAAGGATGTGTAAAAGGGAAGAATACAAAGAAGACATTTCCCAGCAGCGAAAGCAAAGCCAAAGGTATTCTAGAAATCATCCACTCTGATGTATGTGGTCCTATGTCATCGAACTCACTAAGCGGGTATGCATACTATGTTTCTTTTATTGATGATTTTTCTAGAAAGACATGGATTTACTTTATGAAGAACAAAGATGAAGTATTCAGTAAGTTCAAGGAATTCAAAGCCTTGATCGAAAACCATACTGAAAAGAAGATCAAGACCATTCGCTCAGATAAGGGTGGAGAAATCACTTCGAATGAGTTCAAGGATCTATGCAAAGAATCAGGGATTAAGAGGGAGTTGTCCACTCCTTATCATCCACAACAGAATGGAATTTCAGAACGGAAAAATAGAACTATCATGGATGCTGCAAGAGCTATGCTTCATGATCAAGATCTTCCCATGCATCTTTGGGCAGAAGCTTCCAGAACAACGGTGTATGTACAGAAACGTACTCCACATAGAGTACTCGAGAACAAGACTCCTGAAGAAGTCTTCTCCGGCAAGAAACCAGAAGTCAGCCATCTCAGAATATTTGGTTGTCCTGTGTACATCCACATTCCAAAATAAAAGAGAACAAAATTGGATCCTTCAGGAAAGAAGGGCATATTTGTGGGATACTCTGAAAGCTCGAAGGCTTAAATAATCTATTTTCCAGGTTACAAGAAGATTGACATCAGCAGGGATGTGACATTTGATGAAGGCACAGCTTACACCAAATCCAGAAAGAGTCCTGTTGAAGAACCTGAGGAAGCAGAAGTACCCAAGATTCATGATACAGTCATGAATGAAGAAGCTCAAGAAGAAGATCGAGAGTTCGAGGAACCACAAAGACCTATAGATCCACCTCTGGAGAAGAATCCTCATAAGAGGAAACCTGCTTGGGTACGTGAACTTATCCAAGGTGTGGAAAGATATGGGGCTCCAGAAGAAAATCACAGAGAAAGAAAGAGAACCAGATCCAATTCCAGGTATGTAGCTTTACTATGTGATTTCATTGATAAAGAACCTTCTAGTTATGAAGAGGCGACAGAACAGAAAGAGTGGAAGGATTCTATGATCGAATAATATCAATCGATCATGAAGAATGATGTTTGGGATGTTGTCCCAAGACCAAAAGGGAAGTTAGTTGTAACTTCCAAATGGATCTACAAGATCAAGCATGCTGCAAACGGTAGCATTGAAAAGTATAAGGCAAGATTTGTAGCTCGAGGATTCTCTCAGAAAGAGGGAATAGACTATGAAGAGACCTTTGCACCTGTAGCCAGATACACTTCCATCAGATCGGTACTTGCTCTGGCAGTAGTGATGAAATGGAAGATACACCAGATGGATGTCAAGACTACCTTCTTGAATGGTGTAGTAGAAGAGGAAGTGTATGTAGAATAGCCACTCGGTTTTGAGACACATGACAGAGAGTCTCATGTATGCAAATTGAAGAAAGCCCTGTATGGTTTTAAACAGGCACCCAGGACCTGGTACGGCAGAATTGACAGATTTCTATCTAGTTTGGGCTTTACCAAGAGTAAAGCAGATTCCAACCTTTACTACAAGGTTGAAGATGCAACCCAGTGATGCTCCTACTGTATTTAGATGATCTATTTGTGACAGGTTTAGATGGGTTGATTGCTGATATGAAGAGAAAGCTTGCTGCTGAGTTCGAAATGAAGGACTTGGGGATGATGCATTACTTTCTAGGTATGGAGGTATGGCAGAGTACAGATGGAATCTTCCTTGGACAAGGGAAGTATGCAATAGAGATCCTGAAGAGGTTCGGGATGATGGACTGCAAGGCTATGGCCACGCCTATGGCATCGAACCTGAAGCCATTGAGTGATGCTTCATCAGATTCGGTTGATGCTACGATGTATCATCAGATGATTGGGTCATTGATGTACCTGACAAACACAAGACCAGACATTTGCTTTGCTGTGAACACCTTGAGCCAGTACTTGACAGATTCGAGAAGTGTTCACTTGACTGTTGCGAAGCATATTCTGAGGTACCTAAAGGGTACAGTTGATTATGGGCTCAAGTACGATGTGAATCAAAAGATTAACCTAGAGGGTTATGTTGATTCAAATTGGGCAGGCAGTGCCATTGACAGGAAGAGTACTTCAGGATGTTGCTTCAGTATGGGATCAGGTGTGATCTCTTGGTTTAGCAGGAAGCAATCCTGTGTGGCACTGAGTATAGCTGAAGCAGAGTATGTCGCAGCTTGTTCAGCTAGTTGTGAGGCAGTATGGCTATGGAAGCTACTGTCTGATATATTTGATCTCCAGTTAGATGCTACTTGTATACATTGCGACAACCATAGTTGCATAAAGTTGTCAGAGAATCCAGTGTTCCATGACAAGTCGAAGAACATCAAGATCAAGTATCACTATATCAGCGATATGGTGCAGAGAGGAGCAGTGAAGCTTTTGTATATTGCGACGGAGGAACAGATAGCTAATGTATTGACGAAGCCATTGGCTAGGCTGAAGTTTGAGTACTTCAGAGAGAGACTTGGTGTTATCCAGATCGAGGTTCCTCCCAAGAGGAAGTGATGTGTTCGTGCTATGCCATTCTGACATGGTGAGAGGATTGGTTCCTTCCATGATCAGATGTAAGTGCAGTGCCATTCCGACATGGTGAGAGGATTGGTTCCTTCCATGGTCGGATGTAAGAGCTGTGACATGGTGAGAGGATTGGTTCCTTCCATTGTCAGGTATATGTGGATGCCACATCTGGTTTGAAAGAGGACCAGCTCTGTGATGCCTCATCTAGTTTGAAAAAGGACCAGCTCTGAGATGCCTCATCTAGTTTGAAAAAGGACTAGCTATGGGAAGACACATCTAGTTTGAAAGAGGACCAGCTCTGTGATGCCTCATCTGGTTTGAAAGAGGACTAGCTCTGAGATGCCTCATCTAGTTTGAAAAAGGACTAGCTCTGGGAAGACTCATCTAGTTTGAAAAAGGACTAGCTCTGTGTAGATGCCTCATCTAGGTTGAAAAAGGACTAGCTCTGGGAAGACTCATCTAGTTTGAAAAAGGACTAGCTCTGGGAAGACTCATCTAGTTTGAAAAAGGACTAGCTCTATGTAGATGCCTCATCTAGTTTGAAAAAGGACTAGCTCTGGGAAGACTCATCTAGTTTGAAAAAGGACTATCTCTGTGTAGATGCCTCGTCTAGTTTGAAAAAGGACTAGCTCTGGGAAGACTCATCTAGTTTGAAAAAGGACTAGCTCTGGGAAGACTCATCTAGTTTGAAAAAGGACTAGCTCTGGGAAGACTCATCTAGTTTGAAAAAGGACTAGCTCTGTGTAGATGCCTCATCTAGTTTGAAAAAGGACTAGCTCTGGGAAGACTGATCTAGTTTGAAAAAGGACTATCTCTGTGTAGATGCCTCATCTAGTTTGAAAAAGGACTAGCTCTGGGAAGACTCATCTAGTTTGAAAAAGGACTAGCTCTG
>LPNX010993159.1:22782-126822 GCA_001517045.1 Pseudotsuga menziesii
CTCTATGTAGATGCCTCATCTAGTTTCAAAAAGGACTATCTCTGAGTAGCTGCCTCATCTGGTATGAAAAAGGACCAACTCTGAGATGATACATCCAGTATGAAAAAGGACTGGCTCTGTAGAACTTCCTGTGATGAGAAGAATCATGAGATAGCACCAGGGATGATCTAGATCGAGTGATGATCGAGATCCAGTAATGATGATCCAGCAGTGATGATCCAGATCCAGTCTAGTGATGATGATCCAGATCGAGACATGATCCAAATCCAGTGATGGTGTTCTATGAAGATCCATATCGAGAGAAGATCCAGATCCGATGAAGATGACTTGAAGATGAAGATGACTTGAAGACAAGATGATCCAGCTGATACAGAGAAGAAGACCAGTGCTGAAAATTGTGTCGAAATAATACCTTCCTAGTTAAGAGGGAGTGTTGGTGTATATGTAACTTCGGAATGTATTCTTCTATGTATATTATATATTGTAACCCGATGCTTATTCCGGGATGTTTCTATTATGTATTTGAGTCATGTTGTCATGCCCCGATGTTCCGATCAGGAGGATTAATAATGTAAACAATTCTTGTCAAGTCATTGTGTAAGTCTCCACAGTTTAGGGGCACTAGGGTTATTATACACTAATTAAGGTGTAGGCTCTAGTAAGTAATTGTTAGTTGGGCCGACATGATTTAGTGCACTTCAAGTGAACGGAAGAATATAAATAGAGAGTGAGAGTCTCTCTATTTATCACTTGTACTACACATCACTCACTCACTCAAATGTGGCGCACTAGTGAAGAAGGAAATACTGGGACTAGACAGAAGAAGAAGACTACTACTGTTTTTGGGAGATCTCTTACTGTTTTGGTGCTGATTCTATCTCTAAGGAAGTTGCGGGGTTTTCTCCTTTATGGTTTCCTCGAGGAAAACTCTTTGTGTCTCTTGTCTCTTGTGATGTGCTTATGTTTTATTGCTGTGCTTGTTATTCTCTCAGTGAAAAGATCCTAAGATCATAATGCTAGCTTATTTGATGAAAAACTAACACTAGTCACGTCCTCTCCATCGTCGGTATGAGGGGTGGGGATGTGACAGGCTTCCGAATTACTTACCTGAAACCTTAGTTCTCTCTTAGGGTTGGTTCATCTTCAAGCTCCGGTACAAGGAGGACATGGGAAAAATTCTCCAGAAATCATGGAGCTTTGGATCCACACCCATACTCCTCAAGACTTGGGCGTCAATGTTCAATGCAGATATAGAAAATTTTGATGTAATCCCAATCTGGTCTGAATGTGAGGTATACCATGGGAATTCTAGAACTGCAACTCCTTTAGAGACATTGGAAAATATTTAGGATCCTTCTAAACATATACATGACCTTTACACAAATAGGGATAATGTTTGTGGCATGAATCTTGGTCTCGCTAAACATCAAAGCCATCCTTATGGAGGAACTGAACTTTATTTGGGGATACATGAATCAAAGGAAAAAGCTTGATTACGAAGGACGACAACATGCAAGGTACAAAAGCTACATAGGTCCCTCATCCACTAGGTAATAATATTATTTCTCTCCCCCCTATTTTAGATCTGGAAGTGTCCTTATTTGCTTTATCAATTGATTCTCAAGACTGCCCTAGATCAGGAAATTTCTTAACATATATCCCTCATAACTTCTATCCCCGATCTCCCACTGATCTTCAAGCTCCCTCTCCACCCTCAAAACTCCTGCAAAACCCTCCTAGCAAGGAGAAACCCTCCCCCTCTTCAGAAACACAATCCATACACTTCCAAAGAAAGTCTGGGGACATTCCATACATCACAGCTCCCACCACTCACAGCCAAGGCTTGAAGAAAAACTTCTTGAACACTCAAAAGGGAAAAGGTAGGGGTATACCAACACATCTCTCCTTGAATCAAAATAAATATCTCAAAGAGGTGGAAAACAGGAAACAAAAATCCATAGTAGGGGTGCCTAGAGCACCGAAATCCTCGGGAAGAGGCCCCCAATGAAGGTATTATCCTTCAACAACAATGGTTTGGCAAGTAAACCCAAAAAACTTTCCCCAAAACATTTATTAATCCTTTAGCAGCCTGATATTATTTTTCTCCAAGAAACCATGGGAATGGAAGAGGAAATTTCTCTCGATCTAAAAATTCCTTCACTTTTTATGAATTTCATGCAATCATTGCAAGAGGGCACTCAGGAGGACTAGCTATAGGATGGAACCCAGGGGTATTAAAACTGCATAACATCTGGGGTTTCGACTCAGGGATTGGGGATGGTTTTTTTCATGCAGACATAAATATTCCCTTCACTATAGTAAATATTTACGGGACTTATAAAGAGAGGGTAAATTACTGGAACAAGCTAAAGTAGAATCCCTTTCTTAGAAACAGAAATTTAATTCTGGGAGGAGACCTAAACTTTACCTTGGATAACTATGAAAACTAGGGTCCCATCTCAAGAAGCAACTCTCTCTCATATTATTTTGAAACCCTCCTTAGAAATATCCAGTTGATTTATATCATCCCTGCCAAAGTAAAGCACACTTGGTCAAATAAAATAGTTGGTGAAGGAAGAGTTGCAAAAACACTAGATTATTGGCCACTTTTCCTAACTCGCGCGACCCAGGTTCTGCGCAGTCCTTTAACCTAACAAACACCCAAGATACTGGCCTGACAGAGCAAGCCCCATTGGAAATTCCTACAAAGCAAGTGTAGTCTCACCCGATATATCTCTTCGATGAGTAAACGCCGGAACCATGTTTCCACAATTCGTCGAGGGATTATAGTACCTTGGTGCATGGCCAAGGCACTCAACAAAGTCAACTGGATGGCTAGACGGTGGAGTCAGTATTGTGCGACTGAGCACAACAATATGTCAGTGCGCACAACCTAACCTTGTTCTTAACCTCACAACTGGTGCAACTTGTGTGATGCAGTTGACGTGCTATACTAACAAACCATCCGCAATGTATGTTGTGACTTAATATATTGCATATAGACTGATATAAGTATATATTCCAACGGCACTTTCTCAAACATACATCTACTAATTACAATATAACCTCATACATTTAATCGATATTTCAGAATCATATAGTAAGAAAATAACAAACATTCATAGCATCAATCACCCATTCAAAGACAAGGGATAACATGGAAACCCATCGGCGAAAAACTGCCAAGGTGCTCTTCATCTAGCATGAGAAAAGGATATAGCACCTTGCAGTCTGCAGGATGCAGACTGATCTTATGATATGTCTTTATGACTTAGAATTCAAGTTCTCATGCTCTCTGGTTTGTTATTCTACCCTACTTCTACTCGTAGCGATCTACACACAAAGCAGCCAGATCCGCGACTCAACAGCCTCCTATCGCTACGAGATTCTTCTTGAGTCTTATCTTCTTCTAATATCTACAAAAATATAGGAAAATGACGTCCTTCGCTATGGATCACCAATGAACATCCAAAACAATAACTATTAATCACCAACCTTTATACAGAATGGGTTCTCCCTATTTATATCTTCTTTTAGACCACGCAGGGTCAACTACATACTTCTTAATAGTTACAAGTCATGATCAGCCACCCAAAATGGTTATAGGCTGTCAGGGTCTGACACAAGGCACTATCAACCTGGCTTACAAATATTCCCTCGTATGTGCATTGCTGTAGGCTTACGCCGCCTTAAGCGTCCACGATCTCTACTTGTCATCTTTCAGCCATTATCACCTACATGCCCATGCGCTCACCTTTCCTTCATCGCACGCCTCTCCATTATGTTTGTGCTAGTCCTTTGCTTCCTTCGTGACCTTCCTTTCTATAGCGTGCACGATGCACCTTCTTTTTCTTTCGTGTGAACTTCTTCCTTGTGCTCCTTTCCAAGGCCAACAGGCCCCCAACACTCACATGTGGCTCATCCCAAGCCACTAAGAAAAAGGGTATATTTCCTCAAAACTTGTCTTGTTGCAAAATTCTATTTCCTTGCAAAATTTTAAGTTGTTGGCACCAGCTTAGGCTATGCAGGAGGACGAAGCTTTTCCTGGAATGCCTTCACCATCTGTTGAACCTTAGTGACTTCCTCTACAACTTCTTCAACTTGCGCGGCCAACTGCTCAACACGGTCAAAACGGACATGTTTTGATGGTCTTGCCTCTATCGATTGTCATGAGGACCTGCAGTTGTCTTTGCTTCTACCTCTAGTTCCTACCTCTGAATAATCACTTTTATTGGAGACACTAACTCTGGTGTAACTAGTGGAATACTGGTATCAACACCATATGTCTCAGCCTCCACAATGGCTTTGACATCCTGGATGGCCTCTATCAACTTATTAAGATGGCCCTCGACTTGGGTAGCAATGCTTACTTGCTATGTCCTCAGAATAGAGAGGTTATCTTATGTGACCTTAGAAACAGCGTTGACAAGTTCCTGCACATCATCTTCATTCAATGTCTTCATGTTCGCTGTTATGTCAGCTTTCTGCTTCTTGCGGGATGAGTGGCCCTCTTCTTGTCGTGTGTGTGTCTGTGTCTGCCCATGCTCTTGACTTGGAGGGTGCTCTGATGCATGATGATCCAACCCAACATTATCATCATTATCCTCATCGTTTTCTTGCAACTGATCATCTTGGTTGTCGTCACCTTCATGCTCTTTGCCATGAAATTGGTGAAGACGTGATTCCTCTGTATCCTACTCTTTGGGCAGTGGCTCTACCAATGGGTCGCGCCATTCCTCTGACCAAAGGTTGATAATTGCATCCACGTCCTAGTTTGTCACCATGAAGTCCACATGGTGCACTTGTTTCATCAGGTCCCTTGTTGGCTCTAGGATTATATTATGTGCTTCATCTTGAAATTTAACAAATGTTGTGTACCTATGTACCGTCACAACGCAGATTTTGTGGGATCGAAATACAACATCATGTAGCGTCTCTATGTGTAAAAAGAACACAATGTTGTTATCCTTCTGTCGATTGTTGTCCACATTATCTTCCCACAAATTCTGGTACTTTGCGCCAAGGAAAAGTAGTGGGACATCTTAACCCAAAAATCTCCCACACAGTTCTCAATGGCCTACACCACCCAAGGACACCATCTCGCAACATTCATTTCACTCCATAAGACCCTCCATGACCTTCCATTTGACCCCCACACCTCCAAAAGAGCCCAAGGATGAAGAAAAGGGCTAAAAACCCCAAAAAAGAGCCCAAAATAGACCCCCAGGAGCTAAAGCCCTCAAAAAGGGGCTAAAACCCTGAAAGGGGCTAAAGTTAGGGCGAAAGGGGCTAAAGGCCCAAAAAAGGGGCTAAATCCCTAACCAAGGGCTTAAAACCCCTTGGAAAAACTATATAAGGAGGGAGGGGGGTCACTCTCAAAACACTCCTCATTTGCATATTGTTAGGCTGCCCATGGATGCTTTGAGACCTCTTGCTTGAAAACCACCCACTTTCCCTCTCCTCCATCTCCATTTCTCCAAGCCATTGCTTCCCAACCAAGAGAGAGGTGCTCCCATGAGCTAGGGCATGGTGGCCCATTTCCACCTAAGTGAGCTATAATCTCATTTTTGTTTATGTTCATTTGCTTATTTTGTTTCTAACTCATCTTATCATTTGCAAGTTTTGTCCATTAACAATTGTTTCCAGGTTTTTCCCATGGTAGTATAGGTTTCTTTTGCAGGTTTTGGAGGCATAACCCTAACCCACTGTGTGTAGAGGGGTTCAACAAAGCTCCATCATCTCCTCTCTTTTATGTTTCTATCATTAGCTAGTAGATTCAGATTACTATTGTAGCCATTTGCTTAGAGTAACTTAGGTTTAATTCGCAGCTCAGTTTCAATCATTTTTACTTGAATTTTTTACTGTTTTCTAAGGGTAGAAACCTACCCTTGTGCCCTATAGGCACAAGGGAGCCATTTTTACCCCTGTAGTGAGGATAAATTCTCACTACAGCTTTGGAGACTCCCCTGGGACGATCCCACAGGATCCCTGGGAAAAAAATTTCAAGTTTTTCAAGTTTTTTAGTTTTTACCCTAGTTTTCAAAATGTTAGTGTAGATCTGCTTAAATCTGCTCTATTTCTTGTTTTGTGTCAATGCCGAATCCTTTTCTAGGCCGAGCCGAGTCAGACTAACCTAGTACCAGTTACTGTCGGCCAGATCTGACCCTACAGCACCAAAAACACCCCTTTCTGGAGTAGGTCGCTCTTATCGGGGGAAAAGGTGCAGGAAGGCACACTTAATTAGTAGACATGTGCACCCAGGGTGCACTTAATCCTCAGATAGGCACGACTTCAGCCCAAGTGCTCAAGTTGCATCTATTTTGGCATTTTGTGCGACCCCCTCGCTCATTTCTGGAAAAATATCGCGGCCCCCTCGCAGGATTTAGTCAGAAATGTGCGGCCTGTCACACAGAAGTTGTTTTTCAGTTTAATTAGCAGCAATTTCTAGTTTTATAGGACTGTTAGTGTGTCCCAGCTACCTCTGTCCACCATTACAGGTCCCTATTTATTTCAGTTTTCATTTTTTGCAAATAAATCAATGAACAATGTGTATATCCTAATCCAATCATTAAGGTTCAATAAAATGAATTAGACTAAGTAAAATTAACATAAAATTAACCATATTGCTGCCCCCTTCCTCCTCTACCTAGTCATCACCCTATGGGGTATTCTGGGATACGATGAAGGGACAGCTCATATAGATCTAGGCACTCCATGGCATTTTTCCTAAACCACTAAAACCAGGTTACCTCGAAGGTACAGGGGGTAGAGAAGGAGGGCTTCTCACGGTGCTAAGCGTCCTCCCTGCTTGACCAACCTAGCACTTGGGAGGTGACCTGAGGATCTACAGATGGGCTTAGTCCCATTGTGTTGAGATCCCAGCACCTTCTCTTGGTTGAAGAAGAATACCACTGAGAGGTAGACACTTAGTTAGGCCAACAATTCAGGGTTAATCACAATATTTTCTTCCAATTTTATGTTTACATTTGCATTCAAAACCATGATGTGAACTCTACCATGAATTCATAAACCATATTACAAACCAAATACCAGAACAAGCAAGCAAACCAACACACTATACCACATAATTAACCCAACTCAGTTCATGACGTGAGTGAGCCTTAAAAGTTACCAAATTTACACTAAGTTCAATCAACTCTGCAGTCTTTGAGGACATAAGTCCCTGACTGCTACAACTATGGGAAGTACTTGGGCTTTGCCCAGAAACTCATTGTGAGGAGTACCACAGGAACCCCAAAGTAGCTGGCCGCTAAGAGGAATTGCCAAGTGAAACGGGAAACGACCCCTTCCGATTGAGTAGAGTTGCCCATGAGGAACAATCCAAGTGCTGTCTTCTGGCAGTCTTGGTGGTTGAGAGACCACCTTCAGCTAGTAGGAAGCCATTGAAACCAGGGTCCAACTTTCATACCCACCAGTTTCATACACACAAGCAAACACAATCGATCCTCCATGATCTTCCTCATGCCTAAGAGGCGAACCACCACCATTTGGAACACTCAGCCGACACTATCATAATCGTTCTCAGTGATCTCCTACACCATCAGAGGGCCACATAGCCTCTGATTCTAATTCAGACTCAGATCAGTCTGAACCAGACCTCCACACCGCACCATCTATCCCCATGGCTACTACAAACCCGGATCCATTTTCCGGTCTAACCTTAGCAAGTGGACCCATGTCCACGTCACAACCAGTCACCCACAATGTGGCAAGCAGTCCAAGCACAGTCATGCAGACTGTCATTAGCCAATTTCCACCACCCATAGTGACCAACCAAGATGTTCCAGTGGCCACACATGGGGGCAGTGGCCCCTCCACACACATAGTCCCACCTACCACATAGGGATATGATGCACCAACCACCCACATTCCCCCTATCGCTATGCAAGGGGGAAATGCCCTCGCCACCCATACCATCCCTCCCACAACACTTGGGGGAATTGGCCCATCCGCCATGGTACCACCACAAACACTCTCAGCCATGTAGATGCATTATACACCTACAAACCCCACTCCCATTACAGCCCCATCCCACATCAACTTAGGGTCAAATCTACCATTCATGGCTCGTTTGATCTTGCCTGACTTGGAAAGATTGACGAATGACCCCATCCGTCACCAAGCTTTTTGGCCACCCATGCCAACTAAGCTGCCTTCAGACATCCCAAAGTTTGAAGGCAAAGCTGGGGAATGTCCCCAAAATCATATAATGACATTCCATCTATGGTGCTCATCCAATAGAATCGTAGAAGACTCCATCAGGCTGAGGCTGTTCCAACACACCCTCACAGGTGTCGCAGCCAAATGCTACATTGAGCTGCCACAAGCCAAGTACCTCGACTTCAACTCCCTAGCCTTCATGTTCCTGCAGTATTTCCAACTCCCTGTCAGATATGACGAAGGGGTGGAGATCCTATTATCCTATTGCCAAAACACTGCCACCCACATCACTGACCATATCCATGAGTGGCGGCGGCGTCGCAGCTTGTGCAAGATCCAACTTGATGACAGGATCTTCTTAGATTGGTTCCTCAAGACTTTGCTCCTGCCCATCATAAAGGATGTCGCATCTGAACATCCCCAATCTGAAGAAGAGGGCATACTGAAGGCCCAACAATTTGACCTCATCTACGCCCAGTCCGGATACTTGTATACTATCATCCCAGATGCTCCCCGTACAAGTACTGTTATAGCTGATTTCACCACTCCAAGTGAATCACACTTTGTATGGCCTTCCCTTGTCCCGCTGCAGACTCCTTAGACCCCATGGACCATTTTTTGTCCTTTGATGTTTCCTAGACCATCCCTAAAAACATGTGAAAAATGATACACGCAAATTTTAAACCTATAAGCGCGTATATACGCGGGTTTGACCACTAAAACCACATACATCAGGATGTGTACAAAATCCAAATCCTTTTGGAGTTTTACTTGACATGGATCCAACTCACTTGACTCCTGGCCTTCCTATGCCTTGAGATCTCTTGGATTCGACCTTTCATTACCCCTTTGAAAATCTATATAAGGAACCCCTTGGTACATTGAAGGCATAAGAGAGAATTGAGAGCAAAGAAACTATAGTCCATTGTTGCCGGAACTTATGCTTGAGTCTGCATCCCTTTGTCCCTTGGAGCACTTTTGTGTTCTTCCCAAGCTTGCTTTTTGCTTGTGAGCTTGCTATCTAGAGATGGAGGATTGAAGTGGTGGAGACCCAAGTGGGGGATTCAGTTTCTTCGGTTCGTAGACATGTCGTCAGAGGTTGTATCTTGTAATCTCTGATTTATATTAATAGAAATATATTTTCTTTCCCAATAATGTGTGTTTGAATGAATATTTTATCCATTGGATTATGTCAAATGATTTTACATTATTGATTATATATGCTAGAATAGATCTAACACCATGATATATAGAATGCTTGACCATTACCGCGACGCACCAGGGGAATCCCACGCAGCGGATGGAATTATAGGTTCAGTCTCTCAACAACCACCGCCTTGACCGACACCACCTACCGTCACACCACAACCAAGCAACACTGCTAATGTTTCTTCCAAAACCAAGCTTCAGACTATGCTAGAATGATGTCTCGGTCCGGAGCGACAACTTCCTACGCACAACTTGTGCCACTACAGTAGGCTCAAGCTATGGCTTGGCTAGCGCAGTAGTACATGGGGAAAATTCCCACATTCATGGCACCGCCACCCCCACAAATCTACTATGCACCACCAGTGCAACAAGTCCAAGCCCCCGCCCCCGCTCCACCCGTCCCGTTGGGTCAAGTGTTTGCATAGCAAAATTGTCCCAACCAGCCTACCCCCAATAATCAACAAGGGAAAGCTAGAAACAACCGGCCCCGCAACCAGGGCAACTACCAACCGTAGGGAGGCGGTCAACAACCGAATCCCCTCAACAATGCCACAACAAATCAGCCATCCCAGAACCCCCCGCGACCAAATGCACCAAGACTCAATGCCCCATTGCATACAAACCAACCATGCACACTCTGTGAGGTCTATGGGCACTATACATTCAAGTGCCCCCTCATGGATCGCGCCAAGTAGGCCATTTGAAACGAGGCCCAATAGGCTACCAACGCCACAAACCAAGCACAACCCAACCCAGCACCAAAAGGACCTCCTTCGATGGTGCTTCAAAACCCACTACTAGTCCAATGATTGGTGGCAACCGCTACCCCTCCCCAGGCCACTCCCAACGCTCTGCGGGCACCACCCATGACAAAAATAGGTGTCCACCACCTGATGACCATGACCACTGAAGAGGTCAACTTAGAAACTAGAAAAAACTAGTACGGTACCACTACCGAGCCTGTTGACTCGTCAACAACATCTACGTCTAAGACAACCAACTTACCTCTCCAGTTACCCCCGTTCCTGCGCCCCCCCATACGCAGAATCACCAATAACGCCACAGCTAGAGCTACAGTTAGCTACAGCGTAGTGGATGATTTGGCCAAAATGCCAACCGCCATGTCCGCTCTTGAGGTACTCAAAACTTGCCCAATGCAGCGGAAAGCCTTACTAGCCACTCTAGGGGCAGTAGACCCCTCTTATTCCAAGCTGATCAACTTTGACATAGAAAACGGAGAGCCGTGCATGCCCTCCACTATCTCCTTCCGAATCTCGGTGTCCATCCAGAACTTGATTGTGCACCGATGCATAGTGGATGAGGGGGAATCCACGTGCATTATGTCCACCTTGGTTTGGCAGAAGCTTGGATCACCTATTCTCCAACCATCTTCCATGACTCTGCGGCCTTATGATGGACACCCCACTAAAGCCCAAGGAATCCTCCCTCATGTCCCCATCACATTAGTTGGGAAGATAGTCATGATTGACATTGAGGTCATCAACACTCAACTGGATTACAACCTCCTCCTTGGGAGGAGTTACATGTACGCCATGCGAGCGGTCGCGTCAACTATCTTCTGCCTCATGATGTTCCCCCACTAAGGGAAGATTGTGACAGTTGACCAGCTCAGCTACCATGATCTGCAAGGGTTAACAGCACCTACCAACATTATCCCTACCATCACCACCACCGAGCCGCAAGGGGTGACCACATATGCTAACGTCATCCCTGCAACCAACACTGTGGTTGAAAACACACTAGCCTCCCCACCGTTGAATGTGGGCCCTGGGTTGTTTGATCCCACCATGATGGCTCCTTTCCCATTGGTGTCACCACCACCAACATAAAAGCAAACTGCAGACTTTTGCATGGTCTCATCAAGCACCACTGCACCCAAGAAGCAACCGCAGCCGCAGCCCCAACCACAACCACAACATCGTCTGCAGCCGCAACGCCAACAGCAGCCACAACACCACCCGCAGCAGCAGCATTATGCACAGCCACAACCACAACCTCACCCCCACAGGCAACCAGCTGGGAGTTATGTGGGCTCATCTTCAGTCCATACAATTCCCTTCCTCTTTCCCCCACCTAGTGTCATGAGCAAGCCGATCATGGCTACCTTAAGCCTACCCAACTTTACGTTGGGGATCCTGGTGTGGTATCTAGACCCACTAGCTCAACCAACAATGCCCCAGGTTGTGTTAACGCTAGTGCAACCTATTGCACTTGAGTCTCACCCCCCACCCGGTCCACATAAGCTAACCGCCGCACCCGCACCTGCACTACCCCAGCCCAAAATGGCAAGGGGAAAGGACACCAAAGCCACCGCAGAACCACAACAAGTCCCACCTTGTGCCGTATGTGAACAACAGGGCCATCCAACTCAGAATTGCCCTGAAATCCCAGTGATCCGTGCACATCTGGATGCCATGGATACGAACGAAAAAATCCCCATGGTTGAACTCCCAACCGCGCCACTAGTCAAGAACAAAGTATTAAGGACAAACCATGCTTGTGCCCTTTGTGGCTTGTATGGACATTACTCCCACCATTGGCAAGAGCTGCCCGAGTTTTGAATGGCTCTCACTGACCTATGTCACCATTCCCTTGAGTCTGAGATCATCTTAATCGAAGAAGTTCACCCCCCACCGCCTTCTTCAGACACCGCATCCATCTACATGATGTCTAGTTCTATAGACCCTCTTGTCTCCACCATCACCGATGGTCCATCAGACCTATTTCTTTCATTGTTTCCGCAGCCATAGCCGCAACTTCAGTTGCAACCTCAACCTCAGTTACCAAGGAAACAATGGGGTTCATTCCCGATCAACATGATCCTTTTTCTTTTTCTTTTCCTTTTCTTTTTCCTACTGTTAACACTCAGAATGTACCCAGGTTGTAAAGGTAAATTCCAAAGGTAACAGCAAAAACCACTTCAGAAAGAAACTGGCTTTCCTTTCCAAAGAGGGATCTCTCAAATATAAATTTAATGAGGCTAGATATAAAATCAACACTTGAAAATCATATATACGGTTGAAACAATACACATAATCATTGGGCAATGGAGTCACATATACATAAAGGTATCACAAAATCGCATGCATGAGACTTCATCAAAGGCAAGATAACCACTTAATTACAGTCATTCATTGAGTTCAGGTGGAAAGGAAGAAATAATGAACATTCCATCAATATAGAGCATCAGAAGATGAGTTCCATATTAACTTTAGTAGAAACATTTATCAAATATCTGAAGCAATAATCAGAGCATAACAGGTATGAATTCCAATCATTCAATACTACACTTCAGATACGAGGAAAACAAAATGGAATGTAACACTGGAAAAACGATGAAAAAGGAAAGAAAATACAGACTGTAATGTAAATAGCATGAGAATCTCTGATAACTCACACGCATTCAACCTTCTTATTTCAAAAATTATATGTCTTCAAAAAACATTCATCAACAAATGGGTTCCAACCCCCATTACATAAAGTAAATGCAAATATATACATAAATGATTTCTTCTCCCAAGAAGATTTAATAACTGAATAATCTGCTTAATCAAAGTCTTGTAATTGTATCCCTAACAACTAGGAATAAACTACTTGCTTTGATCCTGATAACAGATCATTTAATTAAAATCAACTCGGTAACAACAAGGCTCGAACAAGCAGCTCCATAGCGCGTAACACCTGTTTTCACAGATGAAGAATATACTTTGTTTTTCCAAATATTTCCACAGCTCTCCATTGTTCAGTGCTTGGGATATCATATTCAATCATTTCCTGAATAGACACTTCGAGATCCATGTAGGTTTCATAAGACATAGTAGGAAGCCCTCCTCTGACGATCAGAAATTTCTGCAATATCTCGAAGTCTTCTATTAACTTACCCACGATGACCTTTCCCCTCAGTCCCTTTACCAAATCATCAAATTTAGAGTGATCCATACGGCTTTGCACTAGCAGGTTGTGATAATGTTCTTGAGAAAAAAGTCGCCCTTCTTCATCCCTGAAAGAAGGAAGGCCATCTTCAAACAATTCTTTAAAGGAACACCTGAAATCATTAATAAGCGAGGTCATCTCATCAGCCTTATCTTGTACTGTCTTCATAAGATGATGTTTATGAATAAACCTTTTTTACCACAATACCATTGCCAGTCTGTATTTGATTCATATATCTTGTAATGTTTATAGGTTAATGAATTTGAAAAATTCAATGCATTCTGAGTTGTGCTTAGGGGCTTCCTCTCCATGGTCTCATTTACTAGTTTCAATCATTGATTGGCTAGATT
Organism: Pseudotsuga menziesii; assembly: GCA_001517045.1. Taxonomy (NCBI): domain Eukaryota; kingdom Viridiplantae; phylum Streptophyta; class Pinopsida; order Pinales; family Pinaceae; genus Pseudotsuga; species Pseudotsuga menziesii. The sequence goes on from LPNX010993159.1 coordinate 36,477, forward strand.
AACCAATGTACTTTGATCATCAATGAAATTCAAATAATGCCTGAACTTAGTAATTTCCACAGACAACGTATCCCTGTTGTACAGGATTATACACCTAATAACCATAGGTCTGGGGTTACCAAAATACTCAATCCACTTGCAGACAATTGACTCTAAAGTGCAGTAAAGGAAATAGGAGGATTAGAAAGACTTACTCGATTAACGAAGGTCAATCCTTGCTAGTCCTCTTCTGTTCTGTTTCACCTACAAATTCTTCAAGGTTGCTCCTCTTTCACCTGTCAAGAAATAATCTTCCAGATACAAGATGATTCATATATATATAAGCAGGTTAGATAAATCACATATAAGATGCAGAAACATAAACATTTATCAAACCAAGATACATGAGACACATATGGAAGAAGGATTCTCTTCATTATCAATAATGAAGAAGTTCATATTAAAACCCAACGCCTGAGACAAGGACTCCTCTGCAACCAAAGGATTTTGAGTTCCACTGCTCCAAAGACTTCTGTATAAACTCCACCAGCATAACTTTGCTCTCCAAGTGTCTATCTTAAACACCCTCCCCAAGGCATGTATTTATATGGAGGAAATAAGGAAGTTTCGAAGGTTGAGGAGGTTGAGACAGTTAAGGTGATTAAGGTAACAAAGCTTAACTAATCTCAAGCTGCGCGTGTTTTTATTTTTAAATGTCAAGGGACACATTCGCGGGTAAGAAGAAGGACAACCCGCGAATGATCCGCAAGTTGCTATAAGAGCAACCCGCGAATACATCCATTCGCGACTTGCATCAACCGAGACTCGCGAATGATGCGCGAGTTGCATATAAGGAAAGTCGTGAATACAACTTAACATAGTAAAAATGGCAAAGTAACCAGCTTGATGGAGGAGGAATGTATTATAAGAAGCTCATCGATAGTATCTTGGGCAAACCTCAATCCATAGATGTCCTTTTGTGTGCCAACATGAGGAATGTCGGCACTCAGACGGAGAGGTGCCATTTAGGCGAATAACAAATGCCCCCTAATGTATGAGGTCAGAGGGAAACGATGGCCCAAATACATTATAATCAACAACTTTGGAGAACTCGGAAATCCAATGGAGTAGAGAGAGTACCTGAAACAAATACATAGTAATGTCATATACAAAGTTACATATGAGGATGCTATGTTCAATTTACTAGAACACTAGCTCCTTTACAATATTTGAGTACATCATATAACACCATGTATATTACAAAGGTGGATCGAAGCCACACTATACAATAATGAGTCTTCAAAGATCTGGAAGCTATGTATAGGAATAGAACATAATCTTGCGCAACTTAGTCCATATGTGAGGAACTAAGGTCTTCATAAAGGATCCCAAAGAACCAGTACAATCCAAGCCATGTCAATAAGGGAAGCTGAAGTCGAACATGGAAAGGATTCAACAGTTTGTCAATCAATAGATGAGAATCAACAACTGAAGCAAAGGAATTCATCAATAATGAAAGTGAATCCTGAGGTACCATCGTCAAAACTCTAGGTCTTCATCATCAGGAAGTGCTGAAACGGAACCATGTTGTGATACGGAAGGCAATAGATCCTCCAACGGATCACAAGAGTGACTAGGAACTGGGAAAAAGAAGGGAGACACAAATAGATAACAGATGTAACAATGATGGGATCAGGCTATAGATCAGACATTGGGAAGAGTCCTTGAACAATGAGCACAACATAGAGATGACCCAAGGCAGCGTATAACTTATAAAGAGAACAACTAGACTTATCTGTCATGTAGGAGACATGATCATATTCCCCAGGTATAACGGACAAGAGGAAGAGGAAGAAACCTAAAGTGATAGCTGAACACAAGTGAACACTGAAACATGGATATCGGAAAAGAAAGAGTGCTATGTTCAAGGATAACATGCTGCCATTACTGAAAACAAGAGAAAACTTCTTCCTTACCTTCCCTGTGAAATTTTAATGAGTCTAGGAAAGTAAACTCAGTTCCCTCTTCATTTTTTAACAAGCTTGAAGAGATGGGAAAATAATGCTTGGTTCCCCTCTTTCTTGTAAAGGTTTAACGATTCCAAGAAAGAAAACTCAGGACCACCTTCATTTTTGGCAAGCTCGAAGAAAAGAAAGAAGAATGCTTGATAAAGCACTGATTCGTGGATTTTACGAGCCCGAACTAGTACATGCTCGACGGTGTTTTCATAGTTTAGAGAGTCTGAAAACTCCAAAGAAGACTCTAGGGGGGTCCTTTTTCATACAATTTAGTCTCCTAAGGCCGAAAAAGTATAAAACATACCAAAGAAGAACTCTCTTAACTTCCGAAGAAGAAAAGGCGCACCTTTTTCGTACTTAGTCAGGAAGGTCCGAAAAAGGTGAAATTACCACCTACCCAACACTCCTTCAAAAGAAGCATATAGCCTGAGTTTTACGAGTGTGAAGGAAGGAAAGATCACTCGGAAATATCCATTTGATTACGAGAAATGGGGCTTACAACAATAAACTTGATGCTTTGCTCTTTAGGGTTTAACGAGAATGACAAAGACATAAAGTACACTCGGAATCTTTTTCATGTTTTGGTCCAGAGCATGAAAAAGAGAAAACTAAGCTCATACCGGGGGTTCCTTTTCCATAAGTTTAATCCCTCAGGTCCGAAAAAGCAATAAACCTATGCCTGAGAATACTCTTCTCAATTCCGAAGAAAAGAGAGGGATCCTTTCTCGTATTATTCCACATGGTCCGAGAAAGAGATAACCTACCACCAATGTGGATGCCCATTCACATATTCTTAACGAGCCTGAATGGACAAGTTTACTCAGCAGTCAAGTCTATTTTGAGGAGTTAGACTTGGGCCTAAAGAAACTCAAAATCTTTCCCATGAAGTTTTAACGAGTCCGGAAAATTCAACTCGCGGCCTCCTTATTGTTTTTAACGAGCTCGAAGGAGAGCAGAAAGAATGCTCTAAATGCAAGGAGACGAGTGTCATAGATAGGCGAAACTAGTTCCAAGCGCAAGGAACAAACCTATGCATAATGCAAGGAAAGTGAGCAATATAAGGACACTCAGGGAATGTCTCCTCAAGGTAAAGGGTGTCAAGTTGCAAAGGCAAAATGATACAAGGCTTAACGATGATGAGAACAAAGATGAGGGCTTATACAACGAGCTAAAAGCGTGGAATTCAGCATCAGGCTCAAAAGCACGAGCAGGGCACATGAAAATGCAATTACAGCTCGAACAACAAGGTGAGGCCAATAAACAGTTGTGAATCCAACTACAAATCATGTCTCCAAGAAACAACAACATCAGAATCATGTTCAGAAAAAACGATTTGATGCTGGTCACTTTGGCAGAAACACATGTGACTTTGCTATCTTCTATAACAGGTAAAGTCAAGGCAGAATCAACCGAAGGAGATTCTATAGAACCAAGGCTCGAGGGTTTATAATCAATAAGATCAACCTCAGAAGGAGAGCAAAGATCAACAAGGGAGATAGAGTCTGCAAGAACAAACTCAGTATCACGGGAGTTGAAAAATTCATAAGAAAGATCAAACTCATCAGGATCACTAACTTGCTTTTCGAAGGAAGAGTGAAAAGACTCAACAAGACCAACACAAGAAGAAAGGTCAGACCTACTAGGAAAATCAGGGTTAGACTTAGTCACAACTGAACCAACATCCAAAAGAAGGTCAGACTGTATCAAAGACTCTAGGAAGACTTCATCCCAAGGAAGGAGATCATCCGAGATAGGACACATGTCTAAAATTTCAAATGGATCAACAGAGTGGAGAAAAGGCTCTACAGTCTGTATAGGATGACTCATCAGGTCAACTGCTGGGACCAAGTCCCGAGAAGGTAAGCATGAAAACATAGGTTGCTTCTCAGTAGCAATTGAACATAAAGGACAAGAGTCCACATAGTTCACCTGTGGCGGGTTAGTGTCTACAGAAACATTGGGAACCAATAAAGGAAATACTTGGTATCTAGTTGGGTCAGAAGAAGGATCAAGAAAATCCAATTGATCGATAGTGACAGTTTCTTCGCCATGATTAAAGTACATCACACGAAATAATGTTGACACCACAGCTTGCATGGCATAGACATAATCACGTCCAAGGAGCATATTGAAGTCCAAGGGGTCTTCTATCACCATGAAGTCAACTCAGACGGTATTCCCACCCAAAGTAATAGGTGTTTGAGCAATAATTCCCAAGGCTACACAAGTTCTTCTATCAAACGCCAGTAACTGACTAGCAGTCGACACAAGACTAGGAGATCCCATGCCTCGCCAAGCACGAGCAGACAAAATACTAACTGAGGCTCCTTCATCAACAATAAAATGAGCAATCGTGTAGGATTCAACTTTGACCTTTATCTAGAAAGGTGCATTAGAAGGAAGGTGCGGCTCAACTAGGCTATCCCAATCAAAGGAAGCAATCCGAGAGCCTTGTGGGGGTTGATCCGAAACAAGTTCAATGCCCCCTTGTTCAGTAAGTTCTGAACTGGCAGTGAAGAAAATGTGACTAGTAGACACTTCACTCTCCAAAGGAAGAGTGGGATTGATCGATACTGGAATCAATTCAACTGCTTCGTGAAATTCACTCTCCGGAGGGAGAGTGGGATTGACCAAAGATGGCATTGGTTCAATCACATCAAGATCAATCTCCAAAAGAAGAGTGGGATCGACCAAATCTGAGATTGGTTCGACCACTTGATCAACCAAAGGCTGAGTAGGTTGTTGAGAAACTATAGGTTGTTTAGGAGAAGGAAAATCTTGAGTCTTGGACCACACTCTTCGCACCTCTGCGATAGCAGGGCATAGGTGAGTAAGATGATCTCCCTTGCATAGCATACAAGGGAACTTAATTTTGCACTTCGAACGACCAGTTTTCTCAACGGTGTCAACATGACTAGTAGTGGATGACTGTTTTCTCTCAACATGACCTACAAAGGATGAGAGTTTGCCCCCAGCATGAACTATAGAGGCTGGGTGACTGGGTCCAACCTGACTAAGAGAGGTTAGTTGTTGAAAAGCTTCAGAATGTTCAAAAACGGGATGACCATGAATCCAAACTCTTCGCACCTCCACGATAGAAGGGCATTTATAAGTAAGGTGGTCTCCCTCACAAAGGTTACAAGGAAACTTGGGCTTGTGTTTTGAATGGGTAGTCTTTTCAATAGTGTCAACATGACTCGCAGTGGTTGACGGATTGTCTTCAGCATGAACCCCAGAGGCTGAGAGACTGCCCCTAGCATGACTATCAGAGGCTGAGAAACTAGGTCCAACATGACCTACAGAGGTTGGACGGGCACCAACAACATGAAAAACAGAGGTTGAATGATTAGGATCAACATGCTTTTCAGCAGTTGAGTGTGTGCCCCCAGCATGAACAACAGAGGCTGGGTGGATGGATCCAACATGAGCAACAGAGGTTGGATGGGGAGGTTCAACTTGAACAACAGAGGTTGAACGGGTGTCCTCAGCATGAACTGCAGAGGCTAAGTGACTAGATCCAACATGACCTGGAAAGGTTGGAAGGATCCCACCAGCATGATCAACAGAGGCTGGATGGTGAAGATCAACTTGACTTGCAGAGGTTGAGTGCTTAGATCCAACATGGCCTACAGAGGTTGGATGGGTGCCCCCAGCATGAACCACAGAGGCTGGGTGGTGAGGTTCAACTTGACTTGCAAAGGTTAAACTGGTGCCCCCTTGCTTATGTGCCTTCTTCCTATTCCTCCTTCTTTTACTCCTTTTAGACTGTCGGTTACTAGTATCAGTACTTTCACCGCATGAGGTAGAAGGAGGAGGAGAATCAACTACAGGTGAAGGGGAAGTAGTGTTTTGATGCCCTTGATATAAGGAGCTTACTTTAGAAGCATCAGGAGCATTTAGGATAGTTGGAGTGGAAAACAACCACACCAGTATCCCTAGGGTGAATCCAGGTAGATTTAGGGTGGCCATCAAGGGAACACCAACATTCCCCGTGAGAGGAATAGTACAAGGAGTTCCCAGCATGGGGATCTCGTGGTTGGTGTTCGAAGGGGTGTTAGCCATAGTTTCAAAGTAGGATACAAAATCTGAGGTTGATAGACAACCAAAATTACAAAGCACACACCTAAAGGTACACTAAGTACAGAAAAACCACACAGCACTCACTAAAAATTCCTAAAGCCAAACAGACAAACAGGTATAAGATATACTTTCCAGAAGAAAGCTGATAGATAGTTACTTGGCATCCCTGTATATGTTCTTAGGCACAAGCGGAGGAATCACCCACCACCCTCCCACACTTTCTACCAGGGTTACCTTCCAAGTCCATCCAAGGTCAACCAGAAATAACCTTCTGGTGTACCTGTGTATGAACACGAGATGTCAAGAGACTAAAGGCTACCTTGGCTATACCAACAGTCTAGGGGGACAGTCGCAAGCCGGACTCGTACGCATGGGCAGGGTAGCTGAGCCCGAAATTCTATCTAGGACAGAATCCCCAGATGCGTAAAAGTCCTGAGTTACGTTTTGACAAGGATTCAGAGCGTTATCTCCTCTGTCCAAGCCTCCACGCAGCCTCGTGCTTAACTCCCGTTTGAGAGGAGCTTCCCAGATATAGTCGATAAAGTCAAGGATTTACCTAGTGATTGGCCAACTACGTCTAAGATTTAACACTTGTGGAGAGTTTAAACTCCCTATCCCACAAGTCTAGCCTAAGCTAGTTGGTGTATGACCCTATAAAATAAAACTTACTAGTAAATTTTAAATTATATCGTTTATTTTAAGGGTTGTTTTTAGTCAGAGGGTAAATGGCATGAAACTTATGTGGTGTTTTGACTCCAAATTGAAACAAAATGACTAAGCAAAGAGAAATAAAATGCAAAAAGCAAAAACAATTCTCTTTATATTTTTCAAATAGAAAACTTGAAAACCACAAAAGAACAAATTCTTTTTTATATATATTTTTTCAAAAACAATGATATGCCATGCAATCTAGACTAAAAACCTAATCTACATGCATATAGAGAAAACATGTGTTTTTGTCTTTTTCTTTTATAAATGCAAAATAAAAATCAGCCTATCAACTAATGCAAGCAAGTACTAAAAGCAAAGAAAATAGACAACTACTCTACACCCCACAAACAAACCCTAGGTTTCCCTAAAGTTAGATATCAACCTCTCTTAAAAAGAAGGCTTACAAAGGTAAACAAGCCAACAACTTTGGAATGAAGAGACTGAGCAAATAAGACTGACATAAACAAAGGTCAAGAAGTCCCAAGTATCAATCTAAACCTACAAACAAAGGCTGCTCGGTACCTTGTCCAACAAGGTCATTCCAAAGAAGGAGGTGGGGGAGCAAGCAACAAAAACAAGTATAGGTTCTTTTTAATTTTCTTTTATAAATGCAAAAGAAAAACTACCTACAAACAAAAGTATGCAGATAAAAAGAACAAAGCAAAAGGGACTTTGCTATACAACCACCAAACAAACTCTAGAATTCCCTAAAGTCAGTATAAACCCTACTTGGAAGAAAGGCTTGCATAAGAGACAAGGCAACTATTTTGGCACGGTGAAGTTAACCAGCAAAAGAAGAAGGAAAGAAAAACCAAAAAGCTTCTGAGATCAAACAAAGATCACTAACAGAGGTTGACCAGAAACATACGCCAAAAATCATACCAAGCAAAGGAGGCAGGGGGAAAGAGCAAAGAACAAACCCTAATGCTATAAAAGTCTTACCACATAGATAAAGAACAACCAAAAGGGATGACTAAGTGGCAAGACGAATGACTCTAACTCACTAGAGTCGTGCACCTACAATGCACTATACTTAAGCAAACTTGAATCAAATAAACTGTCTAAAAGCAAGAAACTGAAGCAAAAAGGCTGACAGAACCAAAAGACAACCAACAAAGGAAGGCTAGGAACCCTATCTTGGGTGTACACAATGACAAAAAATCACTGTAGAATTATGAAGGAAAATGACAACCAGCCACTATCCAAAGACAGAGTGGAAAAACAGAGCCCAAGACCTTAAACACAGATCTGGACAAAGACACCTTAGCCCACAACCCAAACAGGCCAACCACTTCAGCATGCAAGCAGTAAATAATCCAAGAAAAAGACTCAAGGGCTTCCGAAAAAGCACAAAATGTGATCAACAGAGGCACTCAAACAAGCCACACAGCATTCATAAATAAAATCCACTCAGAAACAGGGATTACCCAAAGCAAAGAACAAGCAAACTTTAACTTAAAAATCCCTACTTCCAGGAGTATTCGCGACTGTCTATAAGTGCAAATCGCGAATGATTCGCGACTGTCTAGTGCAGCAACCCGTGAATGCAAGATAGTATTCGCAACTGTTCAGAAGAACAACTCATGAATAGGTATAAGATTTTTCTCAAAAAGCAAGAAAAATTCTAGGACTTTCAAATACTGAGGCAAGTAAGAACCAGGATGTAAGATCACAAACAGACTTCAAGCAAAGACTAGTCAGGGGACAGAAAATACCTACAGCAGTCTAGGAAATCCCCAGCGGAGTCGCCAGTTCTGTTATACAGGATTATACACCTAATAACCATAGGTCTGGGGTTACCAACATACTCAATCAACTTGCAGACAATTGACTCTAAAGTGCAGTAAAGGAAATAGGAGGATTAGAAAGACTTACTCGATTAACGAAGGTCGATCCTTGCTATTCCTCTTCTATTCTGTTTCACCTCCAAAGTCTTCAAGGTTGCTCCTCTTTCACCTGTCAAGAAACAATCTTCCAGATACAAGATGATTCATATATATATAAGCAGGTTAGATAAATCACATATAAGATGCAGAAACATAAACATTTATCAAACCAAGATACATGAAACACATATGGAAGAAGGATTCTCTTTATTATCAATAATGAATAAGTTCAGATTACAACCCAACGCCTGAGACAAGGACTCCTCTGCAACCAAAGGATTATGAGTTCCACTACTCCAAAGACTTCTGTATAAACTCCACCAGCATAACTTTGCTCTCCAAGTGTCTATCTTAAACACCCTCCCCAAGGCCTGTATTTATATGGAGGAAATAAGGCAGTTTCGAAGGTTGAGGAGGTTGAGACAGTTAAGGTGATTAAGGTAACAAAGCTTAACTAATCTCAAGCAGCGCGTGTTTTTATTTTTAAATGTCAAGGGACACATTCGCGGGTAAGAAGAATGACAACTCGCGAATGATCCGCGAGTTTCTATAAGAGCAACCCACGAATACATCCATTCGCGACTTGCATCAACCGAGACTCACGAATGATGCACGATTTGCATATAAGGAGAGTCGCGAATACAACTTAACATAGTAAAAATGGCAAAGTAACCAACTTGATGGAGGAGGAATGTATTATAAGAAGCTCATCTATAGTATCCTGGGCAAACCTCAATCCATAGATGTCCTTTTGTGTGCCAACATGAGGAATGTCGGCACTCGGACAGAGAGGTGCCATTTAGGCGGATAACAATCCCAGATTATGTGTTTAGCTCCCTGGAGAGGACCCTTTCCTGTATTTCTTTCTTTTAATTCATTAATCTTCTTTTTTAATTAACCTTTATCCTATAATATCTTATTTTTGCTTTCAGCCATTTTGGTCAGCTCAGATTTGATTTTCTCATTTTCTTCTTTTAATTCCCTTATCTCTACATCCTTCAAACTAACCTGGGACATGGGCACTAGTAAATCATCAGCAGAAAAATCATTTAAAGGATTTTCAATATTTACAATAGTCAGATATTCACCAGTGGGAGTCTGGCTCATTAGTTGTTCCATGATCTCTTTTTCATCATTTTGGTCTTTCTTCAACCGTGAAATTTGTGCTATTAACTTATTTCACTCAGTTTCCCATTTGTTCTTTTCTTCTTGCAATTTCACAATCTTTCCTTTGTACTTCATCATCTCTTGATGAATCTTATCCTTCTCCTCCTACAATGCTAACAGTTCTGATGACTGAACATGTTCTGAACTCAGTATTTTCAACCTCTTCTTTAGTACCTGGAGGGCATTATCTTTTTCTTCTAAAAGTCTTCTGATGGTCTGGGTGTTCCCTATCACATCCCCTGAGCTTATGATATATGCTTGCAATTTCTTTATTTGAATAGAATTAGCCTTGTTCTCAACCTTCTCGTGTTTTAATTGGACCTCTAATTTGTCAACCAAAACTTGTAACTTGTTAATTTTTACCATAGCATGCAATAAATATAAATAAATAATATCTCATGTTTGTTTATGCAACTGTATTTTATTGGGTACACTAATTTTGTCTAATCTCAGTTCCATTTCGGCCACTTTCTTATCACTTACCATAGCTAGCTTTAAAGTATTTCTTTCTACATCACGAGTAGAAATCAGGGAAGTCTTTGGATTATTCAGACTTCTCACTCGTGGGAGTAGATTTCTGGTTTCTTCTAGGGACTATCTTTGCTTTTCCACATAGCTAGTCATGAATTCTTCTTTAGATTTAAAAATTGGACCTGATTCTGCATTATCTACACTTTCAAAAGAAAATTGATTCCTCTGTACAAATTTCTTAGAAATCAAAGCAACTCTTTTCAATTCATCTGAAACTACTTCACTTGAAATTTTATCATCCTGAGATATTTTGTCTTCTTATGTGAACTGTCTTCATCTATTTACATACTTTCAATCTCAGAAAAACTTCTTTTAATCAAAATATTAGAACTATCTGGCATTTGAGACACTGCAACTGATCCACCGCTTGTATTCTCATCGGATCCTGGAATTTCCACAAAGTAAAACAAATTGGCTACTTCCTTCAAACCCTCAACAACCTGGTGGTCAAATGGTTTATTTTTATTTGCTTGTTTTCTTAGAGAAATTATATGATAAGGATCATAATTGACCCTTTGTTCCCTTTGAAAATTCATATTTTCCAATAATTTCTTTACAAACACCAGGGCACCCTTGTTTTTAAAAATGAAGGAACCAACTTTGAGGGGGAATTTGATATTGGAGGATTTTTTGAAAGCCCCGAAATGTTCCTCTTCTGCATGTAATCTCTGTCTCATGTATTCCAATGCAAAGATATTGGGGGTAAGGAAAGCAGGCAGCCTGTAAGGCTCTCCAGTGAAACCATATACTCTCAAAACTGTAAAGTCTTTATACAAGAACCAATCTCCAATCCTATCTTCAGATGACGATTGCATCATACTTTTCATTTCTTCCAACACTCTGGGCAATGCTTCATCAAACAGCAACTTATATATTTTTGACATAATAGAATTTACAAATTCGAACATGTTGAATTTCTTTGGCAAATCTGAAGAGAATATAGTACTCAAGAACTGCAATTCAGTTACATTTGAACATAATAACATGTTCAGCAAATATGATTGATACTTGAAAAATCTGACTTTTGAGAACTCGACCAATTGGATATGGACAACCTCTGCTAGATATTCATTCAAACTGAAAACATGGACCGGCTAGGAATCAGACCCAAGACTAATTGAACTCATTTTTAATAAGAAACCCAAGACAACTTCACTAACATGGCAGTCATCCTCTAGACCTAAAACCTGACAAACCAAAGACACAACTAATTGAACTTCCTCCTTGAATATGTGAATACGATATGGTAAGAAGAGACCTTCTAGTGACTGACCTTCATTAAGAATGCTAGACAGGAATTCACATCGAAATTCAGTTTTACAACTTTTGTACATTTCATCCAAAACAGACTCATTTACAGACTCATGACTATCAGGGTAATTATCGGGAAAATTCAGGATTTCATGAATAGCTTTTGCATCAATTCTACACAATATCCTGGACGTGGAATGGCTCACAATAACTCTCTCAGAAGGCGAATAATTACTTGCACACCACTCTATGAATTCAGGAAAGTGCAAGGTATGCTCAATGGAAAAATAATACAGAAATGACCTACATGCATTTAAAATGTCATTTCCCTGTGAATTATATCGCCACAATCTTTCTTTAATGACTAATACATTTCCCACAGACAGGAATGGGTCATATACGCCTCTATCTCTATCAACCAATAATTCTTCTCTTTCATCCAGAATTCGGTTAAACCCTTCTAACCCTTTCTCTTTATCCATAATATAAAAATGACAGAAATTCTGTGAATAAAGCTCGAGTATTTGAGACTTACCTATGACTGTAATTGCATATACCCGAAGTTGACTGTGAAAGGGTGGTGGGTGGTCCTTTTCATTCATCCCGGCATGTACAATAAAAAACAATTCTTCAAATAAGTCAACTTCACTTTATATAGAAGTCCATTCTAGAGACTCCCTTTAGTGGTTTTGCTCAAACCACTTTTCTCCGCGGAATGTACCACAAGCTGCCACGTGCACCACGGTTTCAATTTCGCTACCGCTTTTCTACTCCAACCGTCGTGTAGGTCTATCCTATGGATCCGATGATGACCGTTGATGAATTTTCACTTTATTTTCAAGCCGTCGGATTAACTTACACGTAAACATTCTGCTGGGCCTTTTTGTTTTTAACAACACGCAACTTTATGGAGCAGACTTCTTACCGACCGTAGATTTTGCCGGCCTAGTTTCATGACCGTTGATCTTCGTATCTTGTTAACTATCTCCATATGCCCTTATCTTCCATGCATCTTCACAGAGCGAATCTATTAAAAGCCATCGATCTTCACCTCCTCGTTCTATACCATTGGATCATGCGATTATTTCATTATTTATCCGCCCTTTTATCATACATTCACACTATTATATTCAACCAAAGTTCAAGCAGCCATCATTTCTCTTTACCATGCTTCCTTCGACACTCTGCTAGTTAGAGGTTGTTAACAACTACCATCAAGGATCGTGAGTAAGTCTACTTTGGAAACCCTCCATCTACAGTATTTCACACTAGAAGATCCTCTGTGGTACCTTGAACCACCTACCGTACCTCTGAGGCCCCAAGATGTGTTGACTCATATCCAGCCAATTGAGATGATGTTGCACCTACCTCCAAGTCCATCAAAGACTCCCCCCGTCTCCAGGCCTGCCCCTCTTCCTCCAACAGAGACTGGGGGAAAGGCCACAAAAGCCACAACCAATACCACTTTCATGATATCTATCACCAGTTGCCCTTCCATCTCATCCGCCATGGAAGATCCAGCTAATCTTCCCCGGCACCACTTACGTGATGACGGAGATATATGTAAGACCGCCTTCGGTCTTACCCCATTCCCTTTAAACCATAGTGTGGAATTAGTTCTTCCCATAAAAGACCAAATTCTGTCATCCCACCTTGCCAATGACCTTCATCTCGGCAAGGGGGCATACCTCTTCGATGACTCAAATGGTCAACTCTTGAAGAAGCCACACAACAGGCCCCACCTCAAGACAGTCCATTCCTGATATAACCACTATGAGTCCCTTATAGCGTAGTTTTTTCCCTTTCTTATTTTTCAATGTTTTTCAGCACAAATCAAGGGCAGCACCATCAGCTGCTACTCCAAAGTCACCTGGAATCGATTCGAGACACCTCTCACACCTCCGAGATCAAATTTTCATTTCCTTATGAGACCATCGTCTCATGTTTAATTAATCCATTTCGAGACCATTTCCCACAAGTCACCTCAATTCACGAGCCATGACATGACGATGCGAGTGTCTACGGACTAGTACTCGTATCACACTTCCCGATCACTACTCATGCAAGTTGTCAGGCCGCCGCCCATTAAGGATTGTACCATATTTTACTTTTTATAGTTGTAACGTCCCCAACCCTCCGACCGGCGAAGCGGATGCTACCATGGCGTTAACCATCTGGGCTACCAGCCCCATGAACATGTGAATTCATAAAAATGTTGAAACAGAATGCATTGAAGTAGAACATACACAGATGCAATTATTTATCATACACAGATGCAATTATTTATCATACACAGTGGAAGCAACATACATTCATACAAGCATTCATTCAACATGTACATCATAATCGTCAACAGTAAATAGGATTGCAGAAGTAAAATAGGCAAGATTACTTATCTTATAAGAACTGGTTCCGCAACCAGCTACGTCGCTGCAACGTTCCACCCAACCATAGGCCAGCATGCTCCTTAATCTCTCAGCAACGCTGCCACCCCCAAGCTGGGCATGATTCTCTAAGGAGTAAGGAACAAGCAGGCTTACACATAGCCAGGATACACAAAACTCAGCCAAACCAACACAGTTGGGTTTGTCAGGCCATCAACAAGTCATCCAAGCCAACATGGCCAGGTTTATCAGGCCATCGAGGAGTTGGGAAAGGCTAAATGCTAAGCTGGTGAGCTCATTACCTAGCTAGGAACACCTACACTAGAACTAGCCTGACTTCTAAGACACCCACACACACCCAACACAAGGAATTAGTCCCTTCTTTTCTACATAGTCCCTCAGGCCCTGCATTCCCTTCTAGTGCTATTCAGGGGTTGTGGAGAAGAAAGCCATCCCTCTAGCTCTGTCTTTGTGGTTTCTAAACACACCAGGTTTATCAAGCAAACCAAGCCCCCATCCCTGCTCCCAATACAGCCGAATACCAACCCTTGCACACATGCAATTAATCAGCTATTATAGCTTAAACAGGGGAAATGATTCCTGAGTCGTTCTTGGCCCTATCATGGCCAAAATGACTCCCCAATGAATTACAACAGTCCCAAATGTAACAGTAATCACAACCACAACATGCGAAAATACAGCAGTTCGTCCTGGACAACTAAGCAAGCGAAAAATACTTACACAGGCCGCACTGGGGAAGAAGATACATACTCTCAACCTGTGCGTGAGGGAAAATTGCACCAGACCCCAAAATATAGAGGGAAAACACACCCGATTCCGCTCTGTGGAAAAACATGAATGACCACTGATAAGAGGCTCCCCTCCTGGTTGCATGCAAAAAACCAGAATAGATGCATGTGCGTGAAAATGAACTGACTTCTGTCCCCAAAATGTAAAGAAGGCCCCAACAAAACACACTGCAATATAAGGGAGACCACAGCAAAACCCACAATCAATCTATGAGGAAAGTATCTTCCCACACCATCCGCGAATCTGTAGAGGAAAACTGCGTGAGTAAAACCAGGAAAATCCTGTGCGTGGGAATGAATAGACAATGGAGAGGATGCGCAGTAGTCAGAAGTGCGTGAGTGTTTTCCCCACCATCGTGGAGAGAGTGTGTGGAGTGATGGCGATGGTTTTTTCTTGCCATCGTGAGGTCAACCATGCTGGTGGAGTGTGCGTGTGGGAAAGGACTAACAGTCCTGCCACACTCCACTCCCAGCCATAACTGCCCCAACTAACAGCAGCAGTTTTTAATGGTGGTGGTTGGATAGAACAAGGGAAGGTGACACATGGCTTTTTCCCTCATTGGCCAAGGTTTGACATTCCCCCCCAACCCTTATCCTTGTGAAAATCATGCCCTTTTCATTATGGTTGCCACGAACATAGCTAGTCGGGGTTCATTTTAATTAAAGATGCATATTTACATGATGACAAAACTTGATGTGTATGCCGCATGCCCCGATATGCCATCAGTGAAAATTTCAACCTGAAACATAGCATAACCAATCAATGGTGAGGCCTTGGCCTTTAGCTCCACACCATTATCATTAACAATATATACATCATATACATCTAATGCAACGAGGTCAAAACTAGGGTGTCACAATAGTTGTAATTGTCTTTTCCACCGCACCTTACGCGGACATCTTTGGACCATCGTCCACAAACACCTTTATTTTTCTTCCATGTATTTGGCATAGAAGCGTCCTTAAGCCACCGCCCATCAAGGACTGTAATTTTAGCTTTTATTTTATTTTGTTTTTAACACATAGATTGTCTTTTTCTTTTACCGCACCTTACTCAGACCTCTGGACCACTGTCCACAAAACGCTTTCTTTTCTTCCACGTATTTGGCATATAAGTTCCTTCGAACTAGTACTTACATCACATGTAGTCAATTCCGTCCACCGCAACACACACACATGCTCTCCTGACCTCTGTCTGAGATCCACCTCGGTTTGTGTGCCTCTACCGTACCGTCTCGTAGGCCTCTACCACGATCTATCCCATGCATGTAGTGGTATGTTTGAGAGCCTCCTACTCCGTCCATACTGCCTGGATGACCTTTCGACCTCTATCCACTATCCTGACACGGGGGCACCTCTAGTGCCACCACAGTCAGTTGACCACTTTGGATTTTCGTTTAAGCTCTTTTCTGACTCCTTAAAACAATGAAAAGATCATCGAGCATAGCCGCTTCCTTTCCCGCTCGCTAAAGTATATGAAAGGGTGTATACATCGTCTCGTTTACCTCCTTTTACAGACCATGTATACCATTACATGAAAAGGACCTCCTTGGCACACTCAAGCCATGATCGTTCCCCTCTGCATACTTTTGTGCTTTCTCGAGCAGAGGGGCCACACTTGACGAAAAAGTTCACCACCGGTTGTCGTTAAGCTCTTTTCCAGCCATCTCAACAAGAAAAGATCGTCGAGCAAACTTGGTTTCATTCATACTCGTAAAAGTATTTGAATGACCGTCCAGTCAGTATAGGTTTAACCTTTTCCAGGCAGACTGGACTACCAACGGTAAAGAAGTCTCTCATCCCCTCTATGATGGGTGAGCTCTCCTATTTATACTTTTATCCTTTTTTGGGCACAGGAGACTACCAACGAAAAAGAGCCCCCAGTGGAGTCTTCTTCGTGCTTTCAGACTCTCTAAAATTGAAAGCACCATTGAGCATTTACCTTCTCGGGCTCACCAAAAATCCACGAGATCATACCACAATGGTGTCCCTTGACACCACCCCATCAAAAACAGTCTAGAAGCATCCCCACATTCAGTAGCCTTTGTTCAGAGTACTCTATAATGTGTCTTCCTTAGATCCCATCAGTATCAAAAATGTCCACCTCCTCCAAGTATTTCCCATCTGCAACGACATTCCCAGTATTACAGCTATGATCCCACTCCCTTGAGTTAGTTTCATTTGCTGCCTGGTCAAGCCCTGTCATCATACTCTGAACAAAGGAAGTTTGAGTCTCCCTCCCCCCCTGCCCCTGTTCAGTTTTCCTTTCCCCCCCATCCCCCCCAATTCAGTGATTCAGTCCACAGATTGCTTCACAGATTTCGATTATCCCTTGCACTCCTGGTCAAGGAAACATCATTGCCTTGACTAGGGGCAGATCTCCCTCTATCAATGCCAACACACATGTTCCAAAGGATAGACCCAGAGGTCCCTGTACCTTGATTTCATTGACATCATTGATGAGTTCCTTGGACCACTTGAGAGGAGTCCTTAGTGCCTCTTGGGATGGTTGTTTCTCACATTCTCTACTTCAACTCCATCATCACACCATTGAGATTCGTACAGGGTTTGTTCCACACAGTACTCGGTCGAAGACCCCGGATGTCACCCGACTCTAGCACATTGGTGAGTCCACTTCAGGGACCTAAACAAGTTATGTCCCTTGTGATTTCTGGGTTGCGTTGGAGATAGTGTTCGGAATCCCCAGTAATGCTTTGATATGCCTTTATGATTGAACCAGCATACTTGTACTGCAGAGACTCTGACTCTCCATCAGCAAGTCCACACAGCTATGTACCAGATCCAGCAGAACGTCAGTCATGAAGATATAGCATTCCATGAGAATGCCATGGGTCCAATGTACCAGATCAGTATTGTATTCAGCCTCACATAGAGGCAACCAGCATTGTAACATCAGTTGTATATGATTGGCTCTTGTATTTTAGAGCATAGATCAAATGTTTCTTTTGACATTGTCACGAGCATGGGAATTCCCACCTCGTCCATATACATGTCACACATTTATTGTATCTCACCCATTGATGGGAACCAAATTAATACAAAACCAAAAGCCACCATGCCCCAACCCCGGAAGCACCACCTCTCGACATCAAATCCTATGATGTCTGTCGGCCATACGTTGAGCTCATGCCCTCACCCATCAGGGGGCAATCTGTTAACCCAAAAATCCCCCACACAGTTCTCAATGGCCTACACCACCCAAGGACACCATCTCACAATACTCATTTCACTCCATAAGACCCTCCATGACCTTCCATTTGACCCCCACACCTCCAAAAGAGCCTAAGGATGAAGAAAAGGGCTAAAAACGCAAAAAAAGAGCCCAAAATAGACCCCCAGGAGCTAAAGCCCTCAAAAAGGAGCTAAAACCATGAAAGGGGCTAAAGTTAGGGCAGAAGGGGCTAAATGCCCAAAAAAGGGGCTAAAGCCCTAACCAAGGGCTTAAAACCCTAAAACCCCTTGGAAAAACTATACAAGGAGGGTGGGGGGTCACTCTCAAAACACTCCTCATTCGCATATTGTTATGCTGCCCGTGGATGCTTTGAGACCTCTTGCTCTAAAACCACCCACTTTCCCTCTCCTCCATCTCCATTTCTCCAAGCCATTGCTTCCCAACCAAGAGAGAGGTGCTTCCATGAGCTAGGGCATGGTGGCCCATTTCCACCTAAGTGAGGTATAATCTCATTTCTGTTTATGTTCATTTGCTTATTTTGTTTCTAACTCATCTTATCATTTGCAGGTTTTGTCCATTAACAATTGTTTGCAGGTTTTTCCCATGGTAGTATAGGTTTCTTTTGCAGGTTTTGGAGGCAGAACCCTAACCCACTGTGTGCAGAGGTGTTCAACAAAGCTCCATCATCTCTTCTATTTTATGTTTTTGTCATTAGCTAGTAGATTCATATTACTATTGTAGCCATTTGCTTAGAGTAAATTAGGTTTAATTCGCAGCTCAATTTCAGTCATTTTTACTTCTGTTTTTTACTGTTTTCTAAGGGTAGAAACCTACCCTTGTGCCCTATAGGCACAAGGGAGCCATTTTTACCCCTATAGTGAGGATAAATTCTCACTACAGGACATCCATCTGTACATAGTCCAGCGGGGTGAACGAAATTAAGATCATCAGCCAGGAATAGTGGAATTTGTAGGTGGCCTTGTGTTGAGCCTAGATCACATCGTCTATGAGTTTGTTCAATAGGTACTGCGACCAATTGAATACTCCCCCTAGCACACATAAATATGTGAGTTCTGCCACTGCTGCCGAACATTGATTGGGTCTCATCTTGTGGAGAAACTTACAAGGTAAGATCTTTGTAGCAACGCACACACTTCTATCCTGGATGGGGCCAATCAAGAATCCCCGGCCCTCTCACTGAAGGTTTTACTTTTGCTTGATATGGGTGTTGTCTTTCTTGGCCAAGTATGGCATGGGATCATCGCCTTCATTGTGGAGGCCAGTGATCCTTGAAATTAACTCAGCGTCGACCGAATATGGTTGATCCAGACATAGGCATCCTTTGTGAAAGCAGACCAGTAACTGCTTCTTGTAAGTGTTGAATTGTACGCTATGGAAGAAGTGGGACATAAACAGCATGTTCGTCAGACCTGCGTGGGCAAGTCCCTTGGCCCACTCCATTGTCCTAAGCACCTGGGTGTTACTTGTGGCGGATTGGTCCACACTAGGAATTCTACTATTTGCAATCCTTCCTACTGTCAAGTGTCAAAGTCCTCAAACTTCAACCTAGATAACTTAGTCAGGATATCCTTCAGCAAGGGGACACTGTTAGGAATTCATGGCGCTACTAGAGTAGTAATTGCCTTCTTTGGTAGATCCCTCTCCTCTGCATCAGTTCCCCTTGGCCGAATGTAGTGTGGGAAATTCGGATCAGCTCACTCTGCTTTCGGCCCTCTTCATGGTAGTGAGTCTTCTTCCATGACATCCTCTGCTTCTTCTCCAATAGGTGCCTTTCCTCATTCGTCTGCAATGGTCATAGCCTTGCATTTTCTCCATTGTGGTAGTGGTGGTCCGGATGCCTCTCCTGGTTGCTTCTTGATGGGCAGCCTTGGATCCCTTATAGGTGTTGGAGCTACTTGTTGTGGTCCTGGAGCAACTGGCGTTCTCTGAGCTAGGTTAGGCACAGTATGTGAACCAAGCGTTGGAATGGTGGCATGACCAACCCCACTGATAGGTTGTTTCCACATTCTTTCCATAGGGTTAATATCTAGTAGCTGTTGCAGTTGTTGTACCTCAAGAAACTGTATTTCTTCTTCCTCTTCAATGGGGCAACCAGAGATAACAATTGCATCTGATGCCTCTCTCTCACTAGGGATGTCAATTACCATGGACATTGGCTTACTTGAACAAGGATGGCAGGGTTTAGCTCTCTAATCGCGCAGCTCTGGTTCTATCAGCTCTCACTGTGTGTAAAATAATGCTTGGTGGGAAGGCCGAGTATTTATATTGCCCTCTACGTCCTACAATTTTCATTTGATGGGAGGTCGAGGTCTAATCAACCTCCTGGGTTGCTTCTGTCGACACATTCTTCATTAACAACTGCAACTCACTTTATGGGTTGTACCTGTCAGCCCAGTTGTGGTAGTTATGCCAAGGACAAGTGATGGGACCTGTTATAACTAGATCTTATTCTTAGTTTATATGTTCTTTTTGTCCTAATTTTAAGCCGTTGGTTTAAAATGATTTTTCATTTTATGTTGATTTTAAGAATTTTTGACAATCAATAATTTTGGTTGGATTTAATGCTTTTAATGGTTGAATTATTTCATTATCTTAGTTTTAAGGTTTGTATTTTGGGATTATTATTTAATATGTACATCTTTAAGCTTTCAAAAACTTATAATAAAAATTTATTCCAAGTTTTGATTTATAATATAACTCTCATTTTTTAGTCCTTTGTCAAATATTTTCATGAGGAGATTCTTGTACCAGCTCTGTTTTTCCTATTTTTGTCATTGTCATTGGGAGCATATTACGAGGATATGGAAATGAATTCAGGGAAAAACAAAGATTTTTTTGTCCACAACATAATCATTCACAAAAACCTCTCTCAATTTTGCAACAGCTATTATCGTTTGAGAGATTCAAATTCATCTTTGTGGCCTATTTTTCAGGGTTTGAATTATTTAATAATTTCCTGTTTTAGTCACAAATGTGCAGCGCATATTCTGATCAATTTAAGGATAATTTTGAAAAACCAAGAGTTTTTTTTGTTAATAACATACTCATTTAAAAAAACCTCTCTCATTTTTTACACAGGTGTCCCGGATCGAGAGATATGAAGAAGTCTTTGAGACACAAATTTCCAGAAGTTCGCCAAATTTCCCCAAATCTGATTTGCTATTTTTCGGTTAATTGTCTTTAAATATTTTGAGTTATCATGTAACTAATTGATGTAACTGTTTCAAATTTCAACCTAGAAAGTAGTTATGGATCTACTTTACTTTTTTAATGATAAAAGGAAGACAAACATACAGTTTTTTTTTGGTGGGGGGGGGGGGATTTTTCACTCAAGGAGAGGCATTTGGAGCTTTGATTTCTCAAGATAGCATTTATAACACTTATGTAAGTGCATGACTGTTATTGATTATATATAAAATAATAAGCCCTTTTACCTGTCATGCTTTTTCATTTCTGATCTGGTTGATTGCTCAGTCTACAATTTCATTTCTTGTTTAAAGGTTTATTCATGTAAATGCTTGTAGCCTATGGGTGGAATTAGTATTTCATGTATAATGTTTATGCTTTATTGGGATGTGTTTGATCCCCAGTTTATCCAACTTGGATGATTCAGTTCTGTATTAGCTTGTGGATGTTTATTTCCTCCTTGCTGATGAAGTTTTTAAAACCAAAACTCTAAAAGTTAATTTTATTCTATTTCATTTTGAGATTGTGTTGGCTTATTCTTCTAGTAGTCTGAGAAGAATTTATGGCACTAACATCTTTGGCGCCACTACCAGGGACAAAGTTGAAGTATATATTCCCTGGGATATCATTATTTATCTGATTTTGAGAGGTGAACAAAGTCAGAAAATCTTTTAGACTACAATTTTTTACCGGCGACTCCACGATTAAAGATTCCACTACAAGGAGAATTTTGTTGACAGAAAAATGAAGAAGCCAAATGGAAAGACTGGGTATCAGCTTGTTACTTTCCTCCATGAGGTTTTGTTCTTATTCATCAGTTCTTTCCTATCTTTCCCATTGCATGTCAAAAGAATTATTTTTGTTTTGTCTATTCTGATGATCATAAACCTTCAAGTACATATCCCTCTTTGGAAGAATAAAATCTGCGTTCTTCTTGTTTTATTTATGTTGATCCTATTCCTTCATTTGAAATACATGTGCAGCATGATATACATATACCCATATCTCTTGAAGCGGATTATTCTAGTCATCTTGTAGAGAATAAAGCTAATCTATTGCCTTCTACCATCACTGCTGAAACTTGTGAACATCTTGTTGAACCTCATTTTCAACTCACAGATTTTTAGTCTAGACTCAGACAGAAGATGTTTAAACCTCTTAGGCTTCCATCTCTCTTACATCCTTACCCTTCCTACTTTGTTGAATATCTTCCCCATTTTACTGGAAAAGACCATATTATAGCACAGAAGCATTTAGAATCTTTTCATAATTTCATTGATAATTTTGAAATCATGCATGAGGATGTTGTCATGAGGTTATTTTCGAAATCCTTTGCTAGAGATGTTGGGTTTTGGTTTCGAAATTTAAAAGCTTATTCAATTGGATCGTGGGAAGAGTTACATGATGTCTTTTTGAAGTATTGGGGTAAGAATAAATCTTATGATCAATTTCTTTCCAAATTTTATAGTTTGAAAAGAGAGAATGATGAGCCAATTACTAAATTTAATTAGAGGTTTCAAATTTTTTATATCAATATGCCTCCGGAGATCAGACCTTCATAAAAAATTGCTATGGTATATTATGTTATGGCTCAACATTCAGATCTTGTCATTTTCCTATTAGAAAGGAAATTATCATCTTTAAGAAAATTGTTTGAGGATGCAAAAGGAGCGGAGGATAACATCCTAGCTTGCAAAATGCTTCGAGATCAGGCTCATGTTGAAGATATACAAGCTTATGAGCAGGAAGAAGAACGTAGGTATCATTCAGATTTAAGACAGTTTTATTCATCATTTTCATATTTTCATATGAACAAGGATATAAATGACGCTTGTATTGATTCTTCATATCAATTTACTAACTTTTTCGATGATAATATACTTTCAGTGGATTATAGTAGAAATTTCTTAGTTCTTGCTATGAGATTATCATGTTATGAAGAAGAAGTTGCTACTCTTCAACCTCTTACTATTGATATAAGAAATAAGTTGTCATTCCTGACTTATGGTCACTTTCAGAATTTTATTTGTTCAAGTTTTGATAAAGGGTTTTATTTAAAGGTCGAGAAGCAGTTTGAAAAGCCCTTGGTTTCCATTCTTTATCCAAGTTTTAAAAAGAACAACAATGGAGAGGAAGAGAATGCTTCACTTAGTTTTAAGGTTTGTATTTTGAGATTCTTAGTTAATATGTACATCTTTAAGCTTTCAAAAACTTATAATAAAAGTTTATTCCAAGTTTTGATTTATAATCTAACTCTCATTTTTGAGTCCTTTGTCAAATATTTTCATGAGGAGATTCTTGTAGCAGCTCTGTTTTTCCTATTTTTGTCATTGTCATTGGGAGAATATTATGAGGATATGGAAATGAATTCAGGAAAAAAAAAAAGAGGTTTTTGTCCACAACAGACTCATTCACAAAACCCTCTCTCAGTTTTGCAACAGCTATTATCGTTTGAGATATTCATATTCATCTTTGTGGCCTATTTTCAAGGTTTGAATTATTTAATAATTTCATGTTTTAGTCACAAATTTTCAGCACATATTTTGATAAATTGAAGGGGAATTTTGAAAAATAAAGAGAGGTTTTTGTTCATAACATGCTCATTTAAAAAAACCTCTCTCCATTTTTACACAGGTGGCCCAGATCGAGATATATGGAGTATTTGAGACCCAAATTTTCAGAAATTCGCCAAATTTCCCCAAATCCGATTTGCTATTTTTGGGTTAATTGTCTTTAAAGATTTTGAGTTGTCATGTAACTAATTGATGTAACTGTTTCAAATTTTGACCTAGAAAGTAATTATGGAACTACTTTAATTTTTTAATGATAAAAGGAAGACAAACATACACTTTTGGGGGGGATTTTTCACTCAAGGAGAGGCTTTTGGAGCTTTGATTTCTCATGCTAGCATTTATAACTCTTATGTAAATGGATGAATATTATGGATTATATATAAATTGATAAGCCCTTTTACCTGTCATGCTTTTTCATTTATGATCTGGTTGATTGCTCACTCTACAATTTCATTTCTTTTTTAAAGGTTTATTCATGTAAATGCTTGTAGCCTATGGGTGGAATTAGTATTTCATGTATAATGTTTATGGCTTATTGGGATGTGTTTGATCCCTAGTTTATCCCACTTGCATGATTCAATTATGTATTAGCTTGTGGATGTTTATTTCCTCCTTGCTGATGAATTTTTTAAAACCAAAACCATAAACCAAAACTCTAAAAACCAATTTTATTCTATTTCATTTTGAGATTGTGTTGGCTTATTCTTCTAGTAGTCTGAGAACAATTTCTGGCACTAACAGGACCAAAAAACGTGCCACCCTTTTCCTCATATTGCGTCGAATTAATGTCATGTAGCTGTCACAGGTGCCAAAATATTTGCCATAGATTCTAGTTTAATGTCGTCCAGCCTGTCATTTCCTCTTTTTTCATCCTTTTGTCGCTTTTTGCTTTGTTCCATGCGCTAACGGCTTTTTTCTTTGTTCCCTTTTTCCATGCAGGTCACATCTTTTGCACATATTCTTTCTTCTACGAAGATTTCCTCTTCTGCATAGTTTTCTTTATCTATGCATATCTCCTTGTCTGCGCAGCCTTCTTTTATACCTGTCACGTGCTTCCTTTTCCTTGCTTGTGCTTGCGTGGTGGATTGATTCTTGCATGTTTCTTCACGCCCTCTTATTTCTTGCGCTTCTATGTTGGTTCTGTCGCAACCTTGCGATAGAGTAGGTTAAGTCCTTTGGCCTCTCATCCTTTTTTTTAACCCGGGATGTTATGCATGTCGTAGTATGGCTTCAGGTGACTGTCCTTCACCATACCCATGACATAGGTACCATCTACCTTCTGGAGTTTTACTGTGCCCACATCAATGATGTGCACGATCCTATATGGCCCTAGCCAATGTGTCTTCAACTTGCCCAGGTGCTTAAAGAATTTGTTGCCATACATTAAGATAAGTCCTCCTTCTTCGAATGGCTTAACCCTAATATGTCGATCACGCCATGCCTTTTGTCATTGATTCTCAACATTCTGATGAAATCCCGCGATAAAGCGATCTTCCTCCATTTGCACTAGCTATGACAATATTTGTTCAAGAGCACCTTCATCGGTCATTCCTATGAGTGCAGCAATCCTTAGGCTTCGCCCAATGCACTCCATTGGTACAATAGCTTCTTTTCCATATACTAGTCTAAATGGAGTATTCCATGTTAGTTGCTTGCAGGTTATGCAATATGCCCATAGCACAACTGAGACTTTCTGACCCCAACCATCTCGACACACATGACATACCTTGGTTAATGCATTTTCCAATATCTTGTTGAAAGATTCGACTATTCCATTCGCCTGAGGATCATCATTTGGGTCCTCAGTTAGACTGTAGCACGCCATCCACTGCTGAATGGTTGCACTGCCTTGGTGAGAATTAGCCTCTTTGATAGGGATCTCAGCAAATATCTTCTCCTTTACCTCCTGAAGTGCAGCATCAATTGTAGGGTTCTCATCAGCAAATTCAAATGCATGCGCAAACTGCTTAGCGAGTCTTTCCCAATATTGGGTTCCTTGTTGCATCTCCATAGAGGTATACCAGGTTCTAGGTGTCATTTCCAATGTGTGTATGAAATGATGGACGCACTCCTATCACGAATATTCTGCAAATACCATGCGACAAAGGTTAAGATGTTCAATAGGGTTCGTCGGTCCCGAATACTTGCAGTTTGCGAAGGTGACCTCCTCTCCAAACCTAACTTCCATAAACCTTCTACACTGTGGCCAGTCCATTATAGACTTCTTATGCGCACCCCACCATCTAGCGGGCGTAGCTTTTAGTGCATGATCCAGCGCTGACATACGCTATGATTCTATTACAAGTTCTTCAAAATCATTTTAAGAAAGTTTCAAGGTCAGGTAAACTTTCATAGGTGGGTATCTCCCTTGACTCCTTCTCCACCCGTCGCACAGACCTTGTAACTCTTACACACCTTCTCATAGAGACTTCATGTAATATATTTTTCCAATTCTCTAAAGCCTCTCCTGAGTTGGACGTGCAGGAATTAGAACTCTTCCATCTCAGGTTTTCATCTGTTGTTGGATTGATATAATCTTCCTGCATAGCTGTGACATTGTAGATCTAGTCAAGATAGTCACCCTATCCCTCATTATAGACAGGCTCAACGTATCTCTATCCCTCTAATGGTTCGATGGGTGATACAACCCTCATTTCCTCATCTTTGAATGAGAGAATCTTTTTCTTGAAATTTATGATGGTCTATTTTTATATGGCCCAATATATTCCCAACAGAGCAGGGTATGGGTTCGTGTCATAAACAATGTTAATGACTTCAAAGTCTGCAAATGTGTGCAACCCTTTGACGTTGACGGAGACATTGCTCAACTGGCCAATGGCTAGGACCTTCGCCTGATTGGAAAGTCACAACTAGACAGGATACCAGTCCAAGTGCGGCTTGCCCATACTTTCCCAAGTTTGTCATGTCAAAATATTAACATCTGAGCCCAAATCCAAGATGATATAATCCATGTTGTAATCCCGTATATGCGCAATCATCCTCAACTCGCGGCTAGTTTTAAATTTCTTTCTTAGTTGGTTAACTTTCTTTTCAGGTTGTGGCTCTACAAGTATCTCTTCTATCATTTCTTGTAGTTCTACAATAGCATACTTATCTTGCATTAGCGTCAAACAACTTGACATAAAGGTTTTTAGCTTACTAACCTTTGGTGGGACCTTCTTCTAGAATATGCGTTGAAACTGTTCAGGCATTTCCTTGAATTCTGTGAATGTCGATGGTACTTCTGGGTCTATGAATTCTAATTGTACATCCAAGAATACTTCCTTATATTTTTGGACATCTAGTGGCTCTTTTTTCTGTGTCGCTGGCCTTACTTATGGTTGTGGTTGTTCTTGTGGTTTGTCCTGATCTGATCCGGTTGTCGGGCCTCCTCATGTTACAAAAGCGATGTTCAGGTCTCATGGTTCAACCTCAATCATCTAAACATTCACATTCAGATTTGGGTTCAAGTTTTGCATGGGTTAGGTCCCGCAATGGTCCTTTCTTGCCACTTTGTGATCAACTGAGGACATTGTTCGACATTATGGTCATGCCCCTTAAAGTCTGAACAAGTGTTTGCATGCTCTAAACAAGCTCTGGCATAGTGATCTGGTTGTCCATAGTTATAGCACGTAACTTGACCTCTTTCTCTACCAAATCCTCCTCCTCCACCTCTTCCTCTGAATTTTTCGCCACCCCTTCCCTGCGGGTGTGGCTGCTGTGGTGGATACTGGTTCTGTTGGTAGTGTGGCTGATAGTGCTTTTGTTGCACATACAGCTACTGAGGCGCATATTGTGATTGGTACTGATTAGGTGGGAACTATGCAGGATGATATGAGGCTTGCGCCTTTTCATCTTGAGCGAGCCCTTCATTTTTCATTAAGTAGGTGTCAACAGTCTTTTCCTTCAAGAGTTGATATGCTTTGCAATCTTTCTCATCATGTCCTACTGATTTACAAAATTTATGGAATAGGCTTGCAGGGGTACTTACAACTTTTTGCAAATATAAACACTCTTTGTCACGATGGCCTCTTGATTGGCATATGTGACACCATGGAATCCCATGGCCATTTAATGGGTTTGGTAAACCTGACGTGACATAGTTCATGAAGGTCAGACAGTTATCCTTAGTGTGTCCGTCTGTTCTACATTTTGTGCACCCCAAATCTTCTTGTGCCTCCTTACCCTTCTTCATATCTTGAAGTTGTATCATTAGATTGGCCAGCTGGGACTGAATCTGTACCATCCATGTGGCACCATCGCCAATGGGTGAGGCTTCTAACTTCATTGCTAGTTCTAGTGCTTATGTTTGCGATTCAATATTTTGCTGCATTAACGTCCCTCAAATGTGTGGTAAATGCGTAGCAATAAACCACTCTTTATGTTGTACATCTGACATTTGGAAGCTTACCTTGGCCATCAATGTTTTAAACCGTTGGTCAAAATCCCATACCATTTTCGTCAGTGCTTGTTTGATTTCTTTGATCTCAGTAATACACTACGACTCCAATTTAGGTTTTCTTAACTCAGAGATCATTGCGACTCAGATCTCTTAAAGGGTCTTCTACAGTGTTTTGGTTGGTGCGACACAAAACTTCATGAACCAATCCAGCGCGCGACCCCTCAAGGTTGTGATCACCTGTGCCTTCTTTATGTCTACATAATGGACTAAACGCACCATCCAAACAGCTTCATAGAGGAACCAATGCTACTCTGGGTCTTCTATTCCATTTCCATTGAATGTGGGTAACCGGACATCTATCGTAGCCATCGAGTTGGCGTCGGGGTTTTCTGGAAAAGGATTCAAAGGGTGTGTATCCTCTTGTGCACTAGTCGCAGGGATAGCACTATCTATATTAGCAATCCTTTCTGGGGATGAAACTCTAGATCTTACCTCCGGTGATATTGCTGGTGTTATGTAGTTACGTCCTGACCTTGGCGTCTCCACAGAATCCTCATAATCTTTTGGTCCTTCCAAAATTGGGCTATAGTCCTCCTCTCCGTCGCAAGACCCTTCATTTGCGTACGATCGATGTTTGTGTTCACTCTACTCAAACAGGCTATGATTCTATCGTCCCTTTTCGTTTTTCCTTCTCTTTCTTGATCTAAATATTCTTCCACTGCTTAGGGTTCCAACCTCTAGTTCAATTTCTGTGTTTCCAGGGAACATTTCAACTCATCCTTTCCCATATTCTTAATAGGTCATCTATGAAATAGCCTCCTTCGTAGGCACGCAACTCAACTACTCAGCTATAATATACCCTTCTCATAGGCAAGCATTTTTATAAATGTACTAATACATAACAAGTATCTTCTTCGGGGTCCTTGGAAAAAAATATTTCATCTTCACTGTATGAGGTTATAGTATCTACTGCAAACTTGGTAATATATCCTTGCAATATGTTTTCAACCCAAAAATCAACATCCCTAGAAAGGGTGTTACTTACACTGGTTAGCTCACGAACCAACTGATCACTCCACTCAATAGTATCTCTTCTCTGGAATTTTGTCTTCTTAGTCGCCAATCTTGACAACCACTCATGCAGTATAATGGGGAACTCAGCAAAGAAGATGTCATGAATATCAGAATATATATATTCATCTACCCAGTTTTATGTGCTCAACAGTGTTCCTGCGCTCTCCTCTTGCGCAAATGCTATCATTTTAGAGTCTATCCAATCTTCTATCTTGTTCTTCGTCGGGTGCCACAACATTTCCCTTGACTTAATTAATTAAGGGTCCCAGCAACGGAACCATTTCTTGGTTATTTTTCCTAACTTGCGCGACCCAGGTTCTGTGCAGTCCATCAACCCAATAAACACCCAAGATACTGTCCCAACAGAGCAAGCCCAATCGGCAATGCCCGCAAAGTAGGCGCAGTCTCACCTAAGATATCTCTTCGATGGGTAACCGTCGGAACCATGTTTTTGCGATTCGTCGAGGGATTATAGTCCCTTGGTGCGTGGCCAAGGTGCTCGATGAAGGCAACTGGATGGCTAGACAGTGGATTCAGTCTTGCGTGACTGAGCATAAATATATGTCAGTGCGTGCAACCTAACCTTGTTCTTAACCTCACAACTAGCGCAACTTGTGCGACGTAGCTGACTCGTTGTACTAACAGACCGTTCATGACATATGGTGTGACTTAAGATATTGCATACAGAATGATATATGTATATGTTCCAACGACACTTTCTCAAACATACATATATTGATTACAATATAACCTCATGCATTTAATCAATATTTCATCATCATACAGTAAGCAAATAACAACCGTTCACATAAACATTCACAACATCAATCACCCATTCAAACACAAGGGATAATGTGGAAACCCATCTGGGAAAAACCACCAAGGTGCTCTTCATCTGGCATGAGAAAAGGATATAGCACCTTGTAGTCTATAGGATGCAGACTAATCTTATGATATGTCTTTATGACTCAGATTCTGGGTTCTCATTCTCTCTGGTTTGTTCTTCTACCCTACTTCTACTCCTAGCGGTCTACTCACAAAGCAGCCAGATCCGCGGCTCAACAGCCTCCTATCGCTACTAGACTCTTCCTGAGTATTCTCTTCTTCTAATCTCTACAAAATTACAGCAAAATGATGTCCTTCGCTATGGATCACCAATGAACAGCCAAAACAATAACTATTAATCACCAACCTTTATACAGAATAGGTTCTCCCTATTTATATCTTCTTTCAGACCACGCAGGGTCGACTACATACTACTTAACAGTTACAGGTGGTGATCATCCACCCAAAACAGTTATAGGTTTTCAAGGTCTAACACAAGGCACTATCGGCCTGACTTACAAATATTCCCTCGTATGTTCAATGTCGTAGGCTTACGCCGCCTTAACCAGCCATGATCTCTACATGTCATCTTTCGATCGTTATCACATGCACACCCATGCACTCTCCTTTCCTTCATCACACACATCTCCATTCTGTCTATGTTGGTCCTTTGCTTCCTTCGTGACCTTCATTTATGTCGTGTGCACAACGCACCTTCTTTTTCTTGTGCATGAACTTCTTCCTTGTGCTCCTTTCCCAGGCCAACATGCATCATTTTCTGGTCAAGGAGGGTTTCTTAGAGCAAAATGTAAATTTCAGGAAATGGGTGGAGATAGGAGGTGAATCTGATGACTCCCCAATATTCCTGGAAATCTCGAAGCTTCAACAAATCCTTCCATCCCTTTCATGCTCTATGTTGCTTGGATGAACGAGGAGGAAATCATTGATATTATAAAAACAACCTGGACCCTACTCCAACCAACAGAAGGATCCTTTGTAGCACCTCACTTTGTAAAAAACTTCTCTCGGGTAAAAAATAAAATTAAGGAATGAGATTTCAAGAAAAGAGAAACGGACGAATAAGAGCTAATCCAAACAGAAAAGGAAATCGCACTACTTCGGGACGCAGAAGGAGGAGGTTACCTAAACCTAGAATTTGAGACTCACTTGGAACATATGGAGAATAGAATCTGATAAAAAATAAAAAGGGAGGCTCAACAACTTGGAAGGAAGTTCTCCTCTCCCTCCCTGTAATTGAAAATGGTTTAGTTTTGAAAGTGGGTCGGGGAAATCAAGTTTGTATTGGATTCGACCCCTCGCTGAGCAGTCAAAACAAACACTCTCTTCCCCAAAACTTCATTCAGGATCTAAATGGTCAAGGATACTTCCATCTAAATCAAGTAGTGGATCAAACATCATCCACAATCTGGAACTAGGGATGGAAAAATGAAGCAGATATGGGACTAAATAATGAGCTAGGACCCCTTTGGAGAGACTACATCTTTGCGTTTAGAAGTTCCTATGTTCGAATCTCGAATCAGCAGGATGAGCTTATTTGGTCCCATGCACCAAATGGAAGAAATACTCCAAAACTGGGATACAAACAGCTTACTAAAACAAACTAGATGGAATATGGAAAATGTGGTGGAAAAACGTATGGAAAATGCACTGCCCCTTAAAGTCCAATATATTTATGTGGTGTGTTCTCTCAGGGAAATTCCCCACTTGGGACTGTTACAGTTGATTTTACCATATATGATGGATCACACATTTATGGCCTTCCCTGTCCCTCTACAGACTCTTTGGACCCCATGGACCATTTTTGTACCTTTGATGTTTCCAATATCATCCCTAAAAACATGCATTATTTGCCATACGTGACTTTTAAACCTATTCTCGCGTATATACGCAGATATGACCCTTAAACCCGTGTACATCGGGATGTGTGAAAAATACCAAATAGTTTTGGAGTTTTCCTTGATGTGGAGCTGAGTCACTTGTCTCTTCGCCTTCCATATGTCTTGAGATCGCTCGATTTCGACCTTCCATTACCCCATTGAAGCACTATATAAGGAACCCTTTGGATACATTGAAAGGAGAGGAATTGAAGAGCAAGAAAACTATAGTCCATTGTTGTCGGAGCTTATACTTGAATCTGCATCCCTTTGTCCCTTGGAGCACTTTGTGTTCTTCCCAAGCTTGCCTTTGCTTGTGAGCTTGCTATCGAGAGATGGAGGATTGAAGTGGTGGAGACCTAGGTGGAGGACTCAGTTTCTCTGATTCGTAGACGTGCCGACAGAGATTGTCATTCTCGTAATCTCTGAATTATATTAATAGAAATATATTTTCCCGTCCAATAATGTGTATTTAAATGAATATTGAATCCATGGATTCTTTTAAATGCTTATATGTTATTGATTATATATGCTAGAGTAGGTATAACACTATTATATAGCATGCTTGTCTTGTTTGTTGATTGTTGAGAGAGCAAATTGCTAACACAAGAGAGATTGGAAAAGCTCAACGAGGATCTACATCAACCATCCAGAATAAGGTATGTTTCGAGACCCTTTAGTATGAGATGTTTATTTCTCTTTCATATTGGGAATGGATTGATTTCTATGGCTACTCTGTCTGTTTTGGTACCCCAAGCCATAGGAATTTTTCTTCGTAACAGAATTGGAAACCGTACTGGGGAGTTCCCAGTCATTTCCTTTGGGGGTTTATTAGCATTCAATGTTCTTGAATTGCTCTGATTTCTTTGTTTCTGAGTCTGGTCTAGGGGCATGTTTTCCTAGTAGTGTCTAATAGGAGTAAATTTTGTCTCAGCTTGTCTATTTACCTTCTTTTTTATCTCTTTTTATTCCTGTACGCGTGTTTTGTCTTCACAGTTGCGTGTACACACGGTTTTTACTGGAATAGTGACGTATATACGTGGATTTTCGGCACACAGTCGTGTATGCCCTGATTTTTTCCTTTTTGGGGAAGATTAAGTGTTGTTGGGTGAGTTTGGATGATTGATGAGTCTTCTTGGATGCTTTTGGAGTCTGGATACACCTCTGTTTCTTACCAGAGACGCTTTTTAGTTTAATTATTTCAAAATGTTCTTGTCATTTCATTTTCTATTTTTTGTTTTTCCATTAGTGCATTAGGTCGCTTTTACCTTAGTGCTTTGCTTGGGTGTTGTCTAGTAGTGCTTGCAGAGTCTGGGGGTTGTAGAGTCATACTTTTGATTTCTATCTCATTTTAATTCAAAAAATACAAAAACATTTGCTCTTTGCATCATTATGCATTGTTGCATTTTGCATTTTGCATTTTGCATGGTACTTGCATTAGGTTTGCTTGGAGAGGATTAGTCAGATTTTCATATAGGAATGATTGCATATTCATTTGAAGGAAAATTTTGCATTTCACGTAGTAGAATACCCCGTTTTTCATTTGACACGGTGCATTTGCATTGATTGTTAGGTGTGCATTTTACTTCTTGTTGCGTCATAACATCATTAGGTGCACGACCATTTGCCCTTTTGAGTAATAACCCAATTAAAATCAACGCATAATAAAATAAATTACACTCTTTTCTTTTATAGGGTACACCAACAAGATTAGGTTTTATGGTCTTGGAATAGTTCATTGTGAGTAAATTCTCCAAGACCACTAAACGAAACATTTATGTGTCTATCCAAGTGAGAGTGTGAAATTCCTTTATATAATTAGTATTTCTCAGGATCCTCCACTTACAAGGGAGTTAAGCATGAGGCAGTGTGAGCAGTTATTGATTGGGATGACTCCTGGTCATAACTGAGTAGCACCGGAGATATTTCAAGGATTGTATTCGTATCTGGGGGCTCTTTCGAGAGTTTCGGGCTTTGCTAACCTACCCATACGGTCAATCCCTCCTGCGATTGTCCACTTGAGCATTGATTATATTGAGGTGAACTTAGTTTCCTTATCTAGGTTATCGAGGGGGTACTTTGCAGAGGTTATTCTACAGGTGTCTTAGCTAGCTAGGGGTCGAACAACATAGTTGCTATATGCGTTGAAGATGAGGGCCACTATAATTGGTTAGGAACCTCCACTTGTTGTGTATGGGAGTCTCAAACCTCTCCTAGGTGAGACATACTTGCTTCATTCGGGAGCTCGCATATCCTACCCTTGTTTGCTTGTGATTTGGCTTTACATTTTATAGGTGTATGCTTTGTACATGCTATTTTTCCTAGGGTTTGCATAATTAGATTGAGTCTTTTTCATTTTTGAGTCATTGTGGATTCGGGCGCGGCACTTCGACACTCTCGTCGTTTAGCAGGAATTCCCCCTTCCACGTCTCCTCCTCCTTTGGGAGAGAGAAACAAACAATTTGGGTGGACTACTTCTCACTTTGATTCACACATGAAGGGAGATCACGAGGATGAGATCCCTGAGATGTCTTCTCCGCCTCACGAGGTTGGGGATGTATATTCTACTCCCGTGTATGATCCTTCACCGGAAATACCTTCACATTCTAGTTATGATCCCTCATTCATAGGTCATCGGTATTGGTTTCCAGGCGATGAGACTCGTCATGAACCCACAAGCACTAGTCATGTTCGTTATGGCATGTCTGATTTCCCTGCACTCGATCCGGCACATCATGTCGAGTCAGAAGTTGAACCTAGCACTACGCCTGGGGGCACTCATATTCCTTTCCATGCAGAGAGATTTGGGAGCACTAGTCACTTTGCACCTTCCACCCCAGTGGTGGAAGCTACCTCACGTGTTTGTCCCAGACCTAGTGTTAGTACCCATATGTGGATACCATAACCGAGATGAGTGACCATAGGGAACATCACTTACATCCCTTCACATGTCCCTTCATCCTCGAACCCTACTCCTTCGAATGCATTTTTTACAACCCTTCCTCCCCCTCATTCACGTGGTCCTTTGGGCCAGAATATCACTACTAGCCATGTTCGTACTGTGACTACTCACACGGTAGTATCTCAGAGTCAAGTACCTCCCATTGTGTCAGGAGTTCATATTCTTGTTTCTGGGGATCGTCTAATGGTCCATCTCAAGGAGTTCCCCATATCCCTAACTATGGATCTTCTCATGGGACATCCCATGGGACCCCTTATGGAGCTTCTCATCGACAATCTTATGGACCACAGTATGGATAGAACTATCAACCCTATGGGTACGGGTATCAACAACCTGCTTACTCTTCCAATTGTGGCTTTGTAGCACCGCATAGTCAAGGTACACCACATCATAATGCTTCCATGCAGCCCTATATGGGTCAAATGGTAGGAGGATATTATGGCCAAGGCCATGGTATTTATAGCAATCAGCCTTACATGAACCACAACTATCAAGGAGCATGGCATAGACCGGCTCAACCTAGGCTCCATTTCCTTGCAACGTTGAACTTACCTGACTTGTTGAGACTTATGAACGATCCGGTATCTCATGACCTGGCTTGGCTGGTTGTCCCTAACAAGATTCTTTCAGACATTCCCAAGTTCGAGGGAAAAGCTGGAGAAGATCCTAGTGAGCATGTCACTACTTTTCACCTTTGGTGCTCTTCCAATTCCTTACATGATGATTCAATCCATTTGAGGCTATTTCAACGCACCCTCGTCGATCCTATAGCGAAATGGTATATAGAGTTACCAAGGGGGGGATTCGTTTTATTCGATGACCTTGCCATGACGTTCCTCAATCACTTTCAGCTACCCATGTGTTACGACATTGATATAGAACTCTTGTCAACATTTCGACAAGACAAAGCCACACATATCTCGAATCATATTCAAGAGTGGCGTAGACGGAAGTGGTTGATTAAATCCTTTATACCACCGGAATTTCTCCTTGAGTGGTTCCTCAAGTTGTTGTTACCTTACATCACGAAGGATGTTTTTACATCCGGAGTCCAAAACGAGGAACAAGCAATCTTTAGGGCACAAGAGTTGGATTTGATCTACGCTCAATCCAAACTTTTGTATGAGATTATACCTAATGCTTCGTGATCTAGTTTCAATCCCAAGATCAAACCTGGACCATATGCCGATGGCATTGTGGGTTGTATAAGTGCCAAACCTGTGGATTTGGTTGTGAAACAAGTGAGCCAAATTTCTATTAATCAATCCATATTGGGACCAGCCATGGATTTGTCTCAACCCACCCAAACGGTGAGTGTACTTTCCGTGCAATCGTCGGACCAGAAGGGCAACCAACAGCCCGAAAGGAATAAGAAAAAGGGTAAAAATAATCATAAGGGTGGGAACACGAATGAAAATGCTAATTATAATGACAAGAAAGCTTGTAATACTGGGGGAGACAAGCATTCTAAACATAAGGTAAAGTTTCCTTGCAAGTTGTGTAAGGAGGACTGCCTCACTCACTTTTTCCCTCATATGGAAGATGCCTTGAGATTCATAACACATGGCCCAGCTGTGCTAACTAATCCTTTACCCCATAATCAAAATATGAACTCAAGGACCATTGATCCTCATTGTGCATCGGGTGGAGATCAAAATCTGCCAGAGGCCAATACTAGTCATGGTTGCATCAACATGGTGCGTGCTACTAAGGTTGTGACTCGTGCGAAGAATTATGGTTCGTCACAATAGGACCTTGGAAAAGAACCCGCTCCACCCGAGAGCCCTTTGCAAATTGAAAACCCTATGGATAAACCTAAAGTTGCACCTTGCATTCCTAAGGCATTCCTAAAGTGTTTGGTGCATAATCCTAATGCCTGAGCTACCCAAAACTATTCTGTTGTTAAGGATTTGGGCCAAACTCCTTGTGCAATGTCCGCACTTGAAGTACTTCATAGTTGTCCTCCACAAAGGAAAGCCTTGCTTTTTTCTCTTGGGGTTAATGATGATAACTCTTCTTCCGTTATCAAATTTGAAACCATGGGACTGTAGCCTCGCTTTCCTTACTACGTGTCTCTTTTAATTCATGTAGAGTGTCTTAATATGATCATCAAACGCATTGTTATTGATTAAGGCGTTGCTGCTTCCATGATGTCTTTGTCATGTTGGAGGGGTTTGGGTTCTCCCGAGTTGTCTCAATCCGCTACTATGTTGACTGCCTTTGATGGTAGATCCTTTTGGCTGCACAAGATTCTCCCTTCTCTTAAGGTCCAATTGGGAGGGAAGACCGTCGCGATCGAGGTGGAGGTGGTTGATGCGCCCCTTGACTACAATCTTTTGCTGGGACAGAATTGGATGTGTAGTATGCAAGTCGTAGCCTCTTATCTCTTTCGAATGGTATTCTTTCCATTTAATGGGAAGATCATTATGATTGATCAGACATCATTCTGTAATCCGAGTGTTAGTGCATCATCAGGAGCTTCTATCCCGATTATCGATCATTCTCAGCCAACGACTGGGAGTGTGGGTGTGGGTATGTATCCGTCTCTTATGGAAACCTTTAGTTGTCCTGCGCCCGTTCTTATGATCAGATCTAATTTTGGTGGGCATTCATCCTCATTGAATTCAGTGTCTTTTCACACTACCCTATGGAAGATCCTTGGATTCTTCCTTCACCGATTCCTTCGAATGGACCTATCGAAACAGATGTGCCCTTGCCTGCAACGATGATAGCATATCAAGCGAATCTTGATTGTGTTGCAGATCCTAGTCCTTCCTCTCTGCGGATAGAGGAGGAAGACTCGTATGTACTACTTGCATGGGAAGTTGAGTCCTCTCACGCACATGATTGCCTCGATGAAGTTTTTCCATTGGATGAAGCCATTATTGAGGCCATGTCTGGGGTTGAGCCACCCTGGGAAGAGCTACATCATCGATCATATTTTCTTCTTGAGCTTGTCCGTATGGAGTGTGAAGACTTTAGGGAGATTCTTAGCGAGAATATTGGTAGTCCCATGGTTCCATTGAGCTCTCCTGGTCAGATGGCCGATGGGAACATGGCGAATTTATCACCTACTATTCCTATCAATATTTCTCGTGATCCTGGCAAAATTGAACGTCTGCATTGGGGCGGATTGTTCCCCTAATGAGATCAAGGAGTATACTGAGCTATTTAAAGAGTTTTGTGACATATTTGCTTGGCCATATGAAGAAATTCTAGGTATTGACCCTTGTATTGTCGAACATGAGATTAAGACCTATCCGAATGCGAAGCCGGTTCAACAACGTTTGTGTGCCATGAATCCTAGAAAAGCACCCACTATTAAGGTTGAGATAGAGAAGCTAGTAAAATATGGTTTTATCTATCCTGTTCCCTTGATGGAGTGGGTTTCAAATCCCGTTCCGGTTGATAAGAAGAAGGGAGTGATCCGTATATGCATTGATTTCCGTGATTTAAATCGTGCTTGTCCTAAGGGTAATTTTCTCACACCATTTATTGATCAGATTTTGGATGAGTGTGCGGGAAGCGAGGTATTCTCCTTCATGGATGGTTTTTCTGGATATAATCAAATTCATATCAAACCCAAGGATCAACATAAAACTGCATTTATTTGTCCTTGGGGTACTTTTTCATATCGAAAGATGCCTTTTGCTCTTAAAAATGCCGGAGCTATATTTCAGCGGGCTATGACCTTAATTTTTCATGATCTCAAAATGATTATCAAAGTGTATTTGGATGACCTTGCTACTCATTCTCATCTAAGAGTGCGTCATCCATACCATTTGAGATTAGTATTCGAAAGATGCCGCCATTACCGGGTTAGGTTAAATCCTCATAAGTGCATCTTTTTTGTGACTGTTGGTCGCTTGCTAGGGTTCATTGTATCCAAGGAGGGGATAAGATTCGATCCCTTAAAGGTTGAGGAAATACTTTAATTGTCTCCCCCATGTAATATTAGACATCTTCAGTGTTTGCAAGGCATGGAAAATTTCTTGCGAAGATTCGTGGTTAATTTTTCCAATTTGACTAAAGGCTTTCTACGTCTTTTAAAGAAGGACACTACTTTTTGCTGGGATGAGCAAGCCCAGGAGTCCTTTGATGCTCTTAAGTGAGCCTTAGCATCGGCCCTCGTGCTTAGTCCACCCGACTATAACCGCGATTTTTTTATTTATGTGGCCACGTCCATGGAGATGG
The DNA here is from genome assembly GCA_001517045.1 of Pseudotsuga menziesii. NCBI lineage: Eukaryota > Viridiplantae > Streptophyta > Pinopsida > Pinales > Pinaceae > Pseudotsuga > Pseudotsuga menziesii. Next base: position 75,618 of record LPNX010993159.1, read on the forward strand.
TTGGTATGGTTTTGGTTCAGGAGGATGAGCAGATCCACAAGCATGTCATATATTATTTGAGTTGAAACCTTGTTGATGCAGAAATCCATTATTCCCACATGGAGAAACTTTCCTTGGCCACCGTTCATGTGGTTCAGAGATTGAGACATTACATTCTCCTTCACCGGACCTTGGTGGTAGCTCATGTCAACCCATTTCAGTTCATCCTCACTAGAAGGATGATTGGGGGAAAATACAATAAATGGATTGTTATTTTGCAAGAGTTTGATCTCGAATTCATTTTGGCAAAATCGAATAAATCGCTGATATTTGCGGAGCTCATATCTTATTTTCCAAGTGTGGAGGAGGAGGAGGTTTATGAGGATACATTTGTCGATGAGCATATTTTCCTTATCTCAAATTTGGACCCATGGTACGGGGATATCATCGTATATTTGCAAACGTTGAAGGTCCCTCCTCACCTTTGACGGGATGAGCGACGACAATTACATCATGTAGCTAAGAACTACCTTATAGTGTATAACACTTTGTACCACCGTGGGGTAGATTCCATTTTACGTCGTTTTTTAACCCATGATGAGGCTAAGGTTGTGCTAAATGACTGCCATGGAGGAGCGTGTGGTGGTCATTTATTTGGGCTTTCTACAACCCAAAAAATATTGAGAGTGGGATATTTTTGGCCGTCAATCTTCAAAGATTGCATCAATGTGGTCAAGAAGTGTCACCCTTGCTAGGTGTGTTATCCCTAAAGTTGAACCTAGACTACGAGATTCAAGCTTAAGGAAATATTGTTTAAAAATGTACAAATTAAATGAAATCAAACTGAAAACATAAGCTGGTATGAAATCAGGTCTAATGGAACATCACACAACTATGAAAGAACTAAGCTGGTATAATATAAAAGGCTGTGAGTAAAACCAAACAATCACTGCAAAAACTGGACTAGTATGAAATCAAATATGTTTTGTACACCTCACACAATCATCACTACGTATACTAGTATATTATGAACACTATAAAAGAATCACAGAGTTATCAAAAGGGTAGGTTGGTATGTCAACTAGAGCTACAAAAGAATCAACATGAACTGTGTAACACAAAATCAAACACAAAATTCAATATCAAGGTCACTATGATCATAAAATCAAGAAGTGAAACTGCCTTGTTTCTAGAAAATATAAAGATAATTGCTTTTCACAGTAAGAATTAGTGCAATGGGATTTAATGGACCATGTGCATAATAGAATTACTAGAAAAACAACTCATAAAATACATAGGCAAATCATCATCATGTTTTCATTCAAAAATAGAACCTGTTACTGAAGCTGCAGAGTACTTATGCTACACAGACAGTGCTTACAATTGAGCATGCATAATCTCAAAACTACCAACCTCAGTCCCCTCTGCTTCCTTATGAAAGGAAGAACTCCTCTCCTTTACATTGAACAATTCTAGAATTTATATCCATTACATCAACTCACTATTGCTAACTTAATTACAACTAGTTACAAGAAATCTGAAACTATTTGGTCCTCTGCCTCTTCGATGAGGTCTGCCACCTGTAAGGTTAGTTGCTGAAATGCTGATTCGATGCCTAGAAATCTGGAAACCATTGAACTTTAACAGCCATCAAATATAAAAATAATTCTCTGTTTTTAAGTGTCTGCCATCTGTATCATTATATGCTTAAATGCTGCTGGAAGATATTGACCAAATCCTTAATAGTTTGGAGGTGATGAGATCAAACTGCTAACTCAACTCCTTGAAATCTGGAATCACTGGAAGCGCTGTCGAATGTGAGGTAGAAATGTTCCCAATTTCATCTCGGTGATAAACTGAATGTGCTCGAGGCGGTAGTCTTGCCACTAGACTTTTTTAAAAGATGATGCACCTCTAGCATTGGATCTTGCTTGGTATTCAATCCTTTAAAAATCCACCTTTGATTCAAGTACCCCTATGAAAAAGATGATAATTTTCAGTTATTTGAACATTTCCCCAATGCAAAATTTCTATTTCTCGGCCCAGCTCCTTGAATTTTTTTTGTCAGCGGATTTGCTTTTTCCTTCAGACTCGCCTCTTGAAGAACCGGTAAGAGGGGCAGTTGCTGGGCCAGGTATTGATTCTAAAATATTATGCAATGAGGGAGCCCGCAAAGCAGTTCTAGATGCAGCAGCAAGAGCATCTGCAGATAATGCCGACGAGTTACCATGCTGGGTATCATCTTCATTATCACTGCCAACAGAGACACTTAAACCTCCAACACCCGTTGTTGCCAAAAACACATCCTCTTCACGAATTATATGTAATATGTGTCTCACAATGTTTCCAACAAATAGTTCAACATGATTGGCAGCTATAAGTTTCACTCCCACTGACTTTACAGCTTCAATAAGTAATGCTGCCTAATTTGAGTGTGGTACTCTTTGTTGAGAGATAACAAACCGTAGAAGAACTGATGTTTCTCTTGCAGTGGCCTGTGAACCCTCAAGCTGTCGTCGCTTGAGTTTGACAACAAATTCATTAACCGCCGCCTGTAGGTCAGGCATTTTTGTCACTCTCTCAATCTGCCCCGGAAAGTCCAAGAGAAAGTAGTGATCTTTTGCAAAAGGTTCTAGCTTAGACTGCAACCAGTCTATGTTCTTCTCCATTGCTTCCCTTCAACATTTGAAACCCTAAAGAAATTCCAACTCTGCTTTGTGGACCGACGGCTTTAAATCTCAAACAAAAACACACACACTTTGCTGCCAGTTTGGATAAACGCTGCCAGCTGTAAGAATTCACCATATAACATACACTTTCTTGCACATATATGGGCTCATGGCTTATGAATGAAGCTTTTGATGATTTTAGGTAATAAAAGAAACCCTAATGGTGAGCAATTAATCATAAAATATAAAACAAAGCAAAACTAAAAACAATAAAAACAAAGCATAATCAAAAAATTAAAAATAAACAAGTGAAACAACCTTAGAGATAACAAGGTGTTTGCACGCAATATGCACTTGCATCATGCCCCATTACATCCTATTATCACCACTGGTCCCTTCACCAAGTGGGGGCTTGACTTCATGGATTGCAATCCAGCATCGGGTGGGGGGCCATCATCACATTATAGTGGTTGTTGATTATTTCACGAAATGGGCAGAGGCTATGCCCAGGATTAAATCCAATGGTGAGATAGTCGCGCATTTCGTTTTCAACCAAATTATTACTCGGTTAGACATTCCGAAAGGGCTTGTCAATGACCATGGTAGGCACTTTCAAAATAAAATGATGGAAGAGTTGGCTTCAAAATTAGGGTATAAGCAGGAGCACTCCTCTTCTTATTACCCTCAAGCGAATGGACAGGTTGAAGCAGTGAATAAATCACTTAAGTCTATTCTCCAATGAATCGTTGCACAAAGCAAGATGAATTGGCATATCATGTTATATCCTGCTTTATGGGCCTATAGAACTGCAGTTAAGACTGCCACCAGTTTCTCTCCATATAAGCTCGTACATGGGGTGGATTCTGTCTTTCCAATTGAATGCGAAATCCCTTCGTTGAAGCTAGCTATAGAGCTTTTACCAGACACTTTCGCATTGGAGGAGCGTTTGGTCCACTTAGAGCAGCTTGATGAGCAGTGTCGAGATGCCTTAGTGGCTCTAGAAGTAAATAAGTGTCGTGTTAAGGTCCAATATGATAAGTCTATCCATCCAAGGAATTTTAGTGAAGGTGATTTGGTCCTATTGTGGGATTAAGCTAAAGAACCCTTGGGGGCAGGGAATTTTAATCCCATGTGGCATGGTCCTTACATAGTCAAACTTGTGTTAGATAAGGGTGCCTATGAGCTGGTATATTATGAAGGGACAGCCTTCACCGAGCCTAGAAATGGGCTCTATCTTAAAAAATACTATGCATGATCTTCAGCCAAGTCTAATTGTTGTATATTATTGTACAGTTTTTTGCATAGTTAGGTTTCATTATGGTGATCAGATCTATTGATTAGCTTTCATTTCTTATGGCAGATGTCGATGGAGTCTTCCGCTTACATAGGATTCACTGATGGTGCTAGCCTTCACACTAAAAACTCAGCTTCAGCTGCTTGGGTGATTTATACTCCTACGAGTCAAGTATTGTCTTCAGGAGGCGTATGTTTACGGCCTTCTTCGAACAATGTTGCTGAATATAGTGTCGTTATCGAGTTATTGCGGGATGCCATTTCACATGGTGTTCTCTCTCTTGAGGTACATCTTGATTTGCAGTTAATGGTTTCATAGCTTAATGCCTTATATCATATTAGGGATCCGACATTATTATGAAGATTCTTACATGTGAGATTGCTAGAATGGCAATTTGAGAACATAACATACATACATGTTTTAAGAATTTTTAATCAAGTTGTTGACTCATATGCTAACTATGTGTTAGATTGGAATTTGTTTCATAGACCATAAGCATATCACAAACATACATTTCTACACACATGTAAATAAATATAACCGATCATCATAAAAGTTTTTCATTAAACATCCAAAATGTGACGTCATAATACATAAGTGTCATAATACAAAATTGGGGGTTTTGAGCCACCAAAATATAATACACGATAGTACAAAAAGAAATACTCTCAGGTCTCTAAGCCTGAGGAGGAGGGGGGGGGGTATTGATCGTGGTAGCACACCACGGCTCTAGCTAGCCATCGAAATAATCAAACCCATGCCCATGGTACACCAACCACCTGACGCTGCATGGCCTCGGGAAAGTCCTCGACTTGCTCCATGGGTACCCTATGTGTCAAGAATACAAAGTGTGGAGCGTCTACTCCACATCTGCACCCATGATGTCGTCTCCTCTTCCCCTCCATCTATGACGAGGGAAACCATCTGGTCACCATGGTCCAACATTTGCATACACATGACAGATTGTCACTATGTGTTGTCATTCCAAAACATGTCTTTTGAGTCAATATATCAAAAAACACAAAAAAAAACTAATTCAAGAAACTTAAAAAGAGGGTTTGGGATCCGTTACCTATGTCACCATATGCAGCTCCTGGTGGTAGGGGCATGTCCGGATCTCCTCAAAAATCTATCCCTGCATAGGGGTATTCATCGATGGCAATGATCTGCCTCTGCCACCATGTAAAGAAGTCCGTTGGGTAGGGCTTAGCCACCCTACCTGCACCCAGTCTGCGTATAACATTTTCCCAACGTCACTGGGCCAGATCTCAAACTCCGTGTGGAGGAATGTCCACTCTAGGGATTATCCCCGGTACATGCTCAAAGAAGAACGTGCTCAGTATGCTGCCGAAACTGAAGTTTCTTACTCTGCCCATCTTGCAGTCACTGAACTGCTGCTTCATGTTACTCAATAGTGCAGTGCTCCAGTCGTACATTGTGGGTCTCATACACTCCACCGCATAGAACATCAATGGCCGTGAAGCCCTGGTGGAGTGAAGCTAGTCTGGCTATCCTGCCGAGTGCCAATAGTATGGCCTTCAGTCCTAGCACCTCGATCAATTTTTTTGGGATTTGAATCCCAAAATTTTTCGTGTCCCGAAAGCAGTACACTGCAATGTACTCATCAATAGTCAAACCATGTCTTGGCCCGCAAGATCGTAGATTTACCACCTCTCCTCGTCGGGATAATCCAGTGATAAAGTATATGTCCTCAATCTCTATACTAAGCGACATCCTGTCAATGTGAAAAGACTCAGATTCTGGATGCCAGTAATCCACTAGCATCTAAAGGAGTCTTGGTTTGGCCCTTAGGCTGCCAAGACACCAAAACTTATACAAACCACATGCACATAGAGCTTGTTGGGCCATTAAGTCACCTTGTACAGCCTCTTCTACATCACAATGTTCCCTCTCCCTCCATTCTAGAACCATCCTGAATAGAAAACATGATTTTTGATTATTATTTGCCTTAGGAATCCCTATTCGTGACTGCATACGTGACTATTTGCAAAATAGCCATGTATGTACGTGGTTTTGGGAGGTTTTTCCGCGTATGGCTAGACCTATACGCGGAAAAAAACCCCGATATCCGCATGGGCTGAAACTCATACTTTAGATTGGCCTAAAAAATGAAATTGACCATGGAAACTTAAAAATTTTGAATAGGAAGAGGAGGACATGAGGAGTTACCTGGAACAAACGGTGTTGAATTTCGCCGGATGATGCTCCCGGAATTCACGTTGGAAGTTTTGAGCTCAAATGGGTAAAAATTTCAAATGATATGGAATTTTTTAATTTGTTACTATTTATAGAAAAAATTTACCCACTTTTTATAGTTTTTAACCATTTCTGACCATTTTGGACTAACTTGATGATGTAGGAGTCCATTTTGAGTGCGGTTTGACTGTGGTTTTGACCCATTCATGTCAATTTCCGGTATTATGTCTAAACTGGCATATAGGTTAGGTTTCACATTCGTTTGCACTTTGCATGACCTTATGACCGTTTCATTATACCTTAGGTACGAACCCATTCTATCTTGTCACGGAACCTTCTTGTTGCTTTTAGAAGTGACATGATGTGAATGGTAGAGCTTGACCATACATGGGTGCCCTAGTTAGATCATGTTTTGCATTTGGTGCCCATGCTGACTTTTTTCCTTTAGGGTGTGGGATTCCTTTGTATAGTATCACCATGACTTTGCGCAAGAGCCCGATACTCCTCTTGATCGTTTTTGTTGGCCTTCTCCCCAGGACTCCCTTATGTCACGTTGTAATTGCATTATCATGAGTTTTGCTTGCCTTATTGAGCCTTATGCCGACTTCCCTGAATTTGATTATCAGCCATATAGCCCGAGCTTGTCTCATGTCTAGCCAAGCAGAGCCATTTTTTATATCTTTTGCAGTTTGATTCCCCATTTTTATCGAGAGGGGACTTTCTCCCGAGTGTCGTTATCCTACACATGTGTCCTTACATTGAGCATAGGTATGTTCCGCTGCTTGGAACTAGTTTGTTTGCCCCTTGACACTCGTCTCCTCCTAGTCTGTAACTATAAAGCACTTTTATTATTTTTCAAGATTTTCAAAATATTTGAAAAAGTCCAAAAAAAAATCAAAAAACCAAAAAGCCGAATAGGAAAAGATGTTGTATGTGGCAGCAATCAAGTCATGTTGCCTTCAAATAGAGCACTGTATATCACATCCGTTGGTTGGGTTAATATTTTGACTTTAGGAGCTGTACTCGTTTCTCTGAGTTTATCTCCACCGACTGGTTAAGCTTCCAGTCCCTATGGAGCCTCTGTCGATGCCTCCTATGTCACAGAGATGTCCCAGTTTTTTATATTGAGTCTATGCTACCTACATTCAATCACCATTCACCTTTATGCTCTTGTTCGAAGGAAGTTGAAACCTGAGTTGCCCATTCCTCAGTTCTCTTGACTTTCCATGTCGGCCATTCCCGGTACTGGTACTGGTTCATGCACATTATGATTGAGTCCTTCCACATTATACAGCTTTGTTGAGTACCTCGTGTTGGATGATGGGGGATGCCTTAATTGCCTCCTTCCAGTATATTTCATCCCATCGACTTCAGATCATTTATTCTGGGATAGGAGTCTAGAGTCATTTTGAGTACCTTAAGACTTACAGTCATCAGTGGCAGGTTCTCTCGCCATCGACAGTTTTGGATATGCATTAATGTCCCCTGATCGATGGATTCTTTCAAGTGTTTTACCTCAACACATTTATTCGCACTTGTTAGATTGCACTCTAGTTCCTTGATTCCCATTTTCATTATCGGTGGGTGATCTCGCGTATGTTAACGGTATACATCAATGGTCGGTAATCAGATGATGGACTACTATTTTCAACCTCGACCCCTCAATTCACATAGTAGGACATGTACTCGCAGTGGATTGTGTAGAAGACCTTCCATATTGGTGGCATTTCATATATGCTACCTCCTTGATCGTGCATGTTTTCATGATATTTCAGCTCTTGTGACTTGATTCCAGTGTATGTCAGATATCTTCAACCATAATGGAGATCTTGATCCATTGTATATCTTCAGCTTTCATGGAGATCATTATCCTTTGTATATCTTCATCATGGAGATTATGATCTATTTATATTGTATGTGGCGATGACCACACATGTCATATTTTGTATCATGCCTATTCATGGCCATTTTACTCTTATGTATCCGGGACTGCTATATATACTTGTAGTCATGTACAAAGTGTGATTATTGTATTATACTGTTGGATGGATGGTTATTCCACCTGGTTCTTCATCACTCCACTTCTGGGGTGGACTTATAATGTATTTCGGCCATCGTATTACCCCTCTAACCTCACACATTAGGGGGCATCTGTTACAACTGATTTTACCACATACGGTGGATCACACATTTATGGCCTTCCCTGTCCCTCTGCAGACTCTTTGGACCCCATGGACCATTTTTGTACCTTTGATGTTTCCAAGGTCATCCCTAAAAATATGCATTATTTTCCATACGCGACTTTTAAACCTATTCTTGCGTATATACGCATATATGACCCTTAAACCCATGTACATCGGAATGTGTGCAAAAGGCCAAATAGTTTTGGATTTTTCCTTGATGTGGAGCCGAGTCACTTGTCTCTTGGCCTTCCATATTCCTTGAGATCGCTCGGTTTCGATCTTCCATTACCCCATTGAAGCACTATATAAGGAACCCTTTGGATACATTGAAAGGAGAGGAATTGAAGAGCAAGAAAACTATAGTCCATTACTTCCGGAGCTTATACTTGAGTCTGCATCCCTTTGTCCCTTGGAGCACTTTTTGTTCTTCCTAAGCTTGACTTTGCTTGTGAGCTTGCTATCAAGAGATGGAGGATTGAAGTGGTGGAGGCCTAGGTGGAGGACTCAGTTTCTCCGGTTTGTAGACGTGTCGATAGAGGTTTTCATTCTTGTAATCTCTGATTTATATTAATAGAAATATGTTTTCCTATCCAATAATGTGTATTTAAATGAATATTGAATCCATGGATGCTTTTAAATGCTTATATGTTATTGATTATTTATGCTAGAGTAGGTATAACACTATTATATAGCATGCTTGTCTTGTTTGCTAATTGTTGAGAGAGCAAATTGCTAACACAAGCGAGATTGGAAAATCTCAACGGGGATCTACATCAACCATCCGAAATAAGGTATGTTTTGAGATCCTTTAGTGTTATATGTTTATTTCTCTTTCATATTGGGAAGGAATTGATTTATGCGGTTACTATGTCTGTTGTGGTACCCCAAGCCATAGGATTTTTTCTCCGTAACAAGGACTGAATCAAAATCAGGATAGTTGAAGGGCCATTATGGTTCATCCTTTGCATGCAAAATGAAAAACCATTCAGCACTTATTTCTTGACCGCCCGTTCTTAAGAAAATCTTGCACAGAGATCGCCTAAATAACCAATCTTCCATTGGACTAGACCAGTGCCACAGTAGAGGACTCATGGAAAAATTGTCTCAACTCTCCAACAACTGAGAAATATCATGCTCTCCCCCTCCTGATAATATGGTGCACCTGGTTGGAACATAACAGGTCAATAATTCAGGACAAGGCCTCCATCCCAGAATGCACCTCCCAAACCAGTATGGATATCCTTTCTCACTTTCCCCAAGAAAAAAAACAGTCGGTTCCCAGAACCAACAGAGAGTAAGCAATGAACAAACAAAATCCATGGGCCTATTTTGATGGCGCCTCAAAATATGGAATATGTGGGGGGAGCAATTCTCTTTCTTACCGAAACCCACTTCTTCCAAATTCACCTAGGATTGGGTTGGGGCACAAACAACTTCGCAGAACTCCTCACCCTAAAACTTCTCGTCACTTTTGCAAGAGAAAGGGACTGTGCACATATTTAATTTTTTTGCAACTCAATGCTAGTCATAAATTGGATAAATAAAATTCAATTATGCCCCATGTATTTTTAATTTCTATGCTTTCAAATACTCAGTGGATTTTGGAAGAGTTTGACTCATTCCACTGTCAACATGTCTACAGGGAGTGAAGTACAACTGTTGATCAACTCTCTAAAAAGGGACTAAATCTCTCACATGTTCAATGGAAGATCACAGGATACAAAAATGACTCCTTCCACAATTTCTACCATAGTCCATTCATAGAAGAACCATGATTGAACTAAGCAGTGTCAATATTTTTTGAACAGTTGGAAAAAAAATTTACAATTTGTATACTTTGTCGGATAACAAGACACGAAAATTTGTTTATACCTAGAGAACATAAACACTTTTTTCTTCTTACTGCAAGATGATTCGAGTCTCTCCAAAAAAGAGTAGAAAATATTTATGTTATTTCAGAAACAACATAGAAAAACTATGGTTTTCATCTATTTTTGACAGAATGGCTAGTAAGCCATTTTCAGGAAAGGGCTAGGAAGAGCCTTTATGCAATATGTAATTTGATTACACAGAGGGGGTTATGTACTTTTGAAAATGACATGATTTATCATTATTACAACATTAATAAAATTTGTAATAATAATTATAGTAATCTATTTTTAAGGTCAGAACCAAGCTAGACACCAATTTGGTATATGAGACCCGATTGTTTTAGGGGCAAGAGACTCTCCCCCACCCAATGATTTAATTATTGAATTCTACAAAGGTGTACATACCTTAAGCCCACGGATTTGAACCTATTCCCTATGAGGAAACACATGTTCTCAATTTTTAGGTCCACTCAAGTTGTAATTTATCACTACTTTATAATGCAAATGTTCATATATTTTTTTCAACGAAAAAAATCATACTTTTGATATTCGATAAGAATCAAAAAGTGCATAGCTTCTCAAACAGTCTAGTATAATACTATTCAAAACATCAAAGTCTGAATATTCTAGAACATTCTAAATAGATCAAAGAAAACATAATTTCAAAATACATCACCAACAACTATGAGGATCTGAGCACAAAGGAAAACCAGTGGCCTAAGAGCCAAAAGTACCAAAAAACCAAGTCATAGTAGATGACCCTTAAGGATTAGTAATAAAAAATGTAAATGGAATCAGAGTCTAATAGAATATTTTCTTCCATTTCTTCCCAATAAAAAAGTCCTTCCTTTCCTTCCAGAGTATATTTGGAGAGTTCATCAGCCAACCAACTTTGTTCCCTGAAAATATGGCAGAAGCTGATTTTGTTGAGGAACTTTTGCTTCATTCAAATTATGTTACACCATCATAGTAAAGAGATCACATTTAAGTTTAAATATTATTTTTCCCATTTAATAGTAACTTGAGAGTCCCCAAATACTTGTAAGGTCACAATGGCAAAAATTTAGCCACCTTACATAAGCACCAAAGGGATAATAATTCTGCTTTCATGTTTGTACCTATACCACAGTGTAATTTAAAATTGAACTTGTGGAGACTATTTATCCATAAGACCACTCCCATAGCACAGAAACCATCTTTTACAGCACCATCAAAATAACCAACTACATCAAAATTTTGATATTTCTTCATGATTTTAGGTTTTAATAAGAGTGCTTGACTTGCAGCAAAACTCTTTTTCCAAGTTTAATACCTGCTGGCACATTGTGTTTACATCCTGAGTCTGATTTTCAAATAAACTAACATTCCTATAAAACCAATTTTCCAGGAGATGATGGCACGTAGTGTTGGAAAGTCCTTACAGTTTTTGTACCAGTTAAAAACACAATGGTCAAAATTTTCACCTTCCCAAGTGTATCAAATTTTGAGAGAGTGCAAACCTTTTCCCAAACCGTAACAATAAAGCTACAAGTAGTCATCAAATCAACAGTATCAGGAGTTCTTTTGCATAAAATTCAAAAACTTGGACCAACCCAACCCTTTTTAACTAAATTATCCCAGGTTTTAAGACAATTTTGAAGTGTCAGCCACATAAAACATTTTACTTTCAGAGGAAGCATCCACTTCCATAGGAATGTATACCACCATTTATGTACAATAAATGTATTATCTTAAACCAAAACCTGGTAAGCAGTTTTTGTAGTTATGTTACCGGTACTCAAGTTTGCACTTTATCAAAGGATTTTTCATCAATCTTAAAAAACTCCAGTTCACTTTATCAAAGGATTTTTCCAAGTCCATCTTCAACAATAGAGCCTTCAATTTCTCTTGTTTAACCGAATGAACAACCTCCTGAGTTATACCAATTGCATCTAAGATCTGTCTATCATGTAGGAACCCAAACTAGCAAATAAACCTTTTGATAAAGTTGGTTTGATTCTAGCAGATATAATTTTTGAAATACGTTTATAGGTCAAATTACAAAGAGAAATTGGCCTAAAGTTCACAAACGTTTCTGTCTTATTACATTTAGGAACAAGTGTGATGAAATTAGAGTTTATGGCCCTAGATACAAAACCTTCAGATATATAGAAATCTGCCATATCAAGTAAGCCTCCCCCCATCAAATTAAAAAAATGGAGAAAGAGTTCAACAGTCTACCCATCAGAACCTGGACTTTTCTCCTTTTTGAAGAGTTTCAAAGCATCTTCAACTTCCTTTAGAGTCACATGTGTCCCCAAAACAACCTTATACTTCTCATTAAAGAGTGTTGAGAACAAACTGACAGTGTTTAATTGGGATTCCAAAGACAAAATTCCATCCTTTTTATAAATCCCTCTAAAATAATATTTTGCTAATTTTTTTAGTTGGTCTTGACCTTTAACTGAAATTCCTTTTTCATCAGCTAACTCCCACATGGAATTTATGTTCATTCTATTGGAAGCAAAAGAGTGGAAAAAATATAGTTATTGTCAGCCGAATGTAACCATAATGCTCTGCTTTTTAACCTCCAGTCTTTTTCCTCCTGTTTGAAAATCGAATATTTTTTCTTCTCCAATTATTTTTTAAGCAAGAGATCCTCAACTAAAAGTGAATAATCATGATTTTTTAACAATAAGTATATGATCTGATCATCCAGTAATGTGAAATCCTCCCAATCTTTTAATTTTTTTAGACTTTATCCAATTTGTCACAACTTTTTTCAGATTTTTTAACTTTGCTACCAAATTATCCATTGGAATGCAATCATCTTCTAAGATATAATTTTCTAGACGTCCCTAATGAAAGTACAAAAATATTCATTTTCAAGCCAGGAACTATTAAACTTAAAGGGATATTTCTGTATAAGAAGAGTTCCTTCAAATTGTAAGAAAATAGGCCTGTGATCAGAAACTCTAGTCTTTCACACCCAAGTTTTGTATCTCTAAAAACTCTAAAGCAAAGAAGCTTTGGTAACAAAATTATCCAATCATTTAGAAATACCTTCTAGTACAGTCCTTCCATTGGTCCAAGTTGGTTCAAGAACTGGAGGAATGATGTCAACATGGTCATAACTTCCCAAGAGCTTCAGGAAATACTCAACCATATAATCCACTATAGCACTATGTCCCCAAATATCTACATGAGACATAGTAAAATTTAGATCTCCAGTTATAATAAGGTTCTCAATATTTAATAACCCATAAGCTGAGAGGGAATCCTAAAAACATTCTCTATTCTTATAAGGGGTATACAAATTGAGAAGAGTCACATATAAATCAATGAAACCAAATTTCCCTTTCAAAATTATTCTCTAATCAATTTTAAAAGGTTCAAGGTGAACAAAATAAGGGTTCCATCAAGTCAAAAGTCTACCCAAAAGTCTCGAAGCATTAACTACAGATAGTTCCCAACCTGAAAGAAGGTTAGAAATACTTTCTATTGCTATGGAGGAAAGGCACATAGTTTCTTGCAAAAGTATGACAACAGGACTAGTATCTAAGATGAGTTTAGACAAAGCCCTAATCTTCTCATCCTTTCCCAAACCTATAACATTCAGTGAGAGGATTGTCATTAAATAATGATGACTTGGGGGTTACGTGCTCTAAGTTCCCCAGAAATGTTTTTAGAAAGAGTAGTTTTTTTAGCCAAAGCTTCTTCATCTAGTCTGATAAATAAGGGTTTGTACCCAGTCGGATCTGAGTTCAAAGAAGTGTGTAAATGTGGATTCTTCTTCTTCCTTATAGTTACATTTTGGTTCTTAATAGATTGTATGAAAAGGACCTTTGGATTGGTAGAAGGGTTTTTTGAATAGATATCTAATGGTTCTTTCGAAACCTGAACATCTGACTATTCATACTCACTCTCTTTCAAAATTTCGGCATCACTAACAAGAGAAGAGAGGGAAAATGGGAGAGAAGAAAAAACTTTTCCATCTAATGAGGGTTTACAAAATTAGGGTTTGAAAGATATCCATTAACATGCAAATTTGGGTTTCGAGAAGCACTAAATAAGGTTGTGATGGATGAAGGTTTTTCTAGTAAAGAATTCTGATGAAACCCTTGTTTCGAGGCATCCTCTGATGAGTTTGCTACGAGATCCTTAAATTCCAATTTTTCAAACAGTGTGGAAGATGAATATCAATAAAACCTTTTTCCAAAGCAGCCTCAGTAGAAACTGAACCAAATTATCTCTCCAAATTTTTCTTTGTAAAATTAGACCTAAAAGTAACTTCGGATTAAATTATTTTTTTGCAGAAGACAAACGAAGATCTAGTTCTTTTTCTATGACAAGGTAAAAATTTAATTCATCCTTTATAACATCCTTATAGTGAGTTAAGGAATCGGAACTGCAATTACCCGTAATGTGTGTATCAGTGATGAAATCCAGATGAAGATTTTGCTTTTCCTCATTGGAATAGACTGAAGAAGGTGAAACTGCAAGGGCTTCTGACTTCGTAGGCTAGGTATCCAAAATCAAGTATGGAAAACACGCTTTGACATGACTCATATTTCTGCAAAAAAAAAAAAACCATCTGAAGGGTACATGCATGTAATCAAGTTTTTTTGTGAAAAACTCTACTTCCCCAAATTACCTCAATCTCTATAGGTAACCCAGCTATAATATCAAGTTCCACCATAACTTTATCCACCATCTTATTCATCCCATGGAGTCAATTCTTGTCAACCCTGATAAATTTCTTGATAAAATTTGCTAACCCTTCCAGGACATCTTGTGTCCAAAGCTCCAAAGGGAAACCAGGTAGGAGCATCCAAAGATGCCTTTGAGTTTGTTTTTCTCTAGCAGGATTAAAATGGATATGCCATCACTTGAGAAAAAATGAGCCCTCATTATATATCCAAACCTTACCCAAAAATTTTAACAGTTTCTCTTCCTCTGGAAAGATAAAAATAAGCCAACCATTTATCAAAATATTTATGCGAGGAGCATAGCCAACCACAAGGACCCAAGTCTTGTTTACCCAGGCCTGCATCTCACCTTTTATTAGCTTAGCAGATTCATATATTATTACATAGTATTCATATAAACCTTACATATCATTTATAATAATTTATATCACATCAATTTTTTTTTGTGGTTTGCTAATCTCTCTGGCTTGCACGAGTGGCCTTTGGTCTAAGAAACCATGAACCAAGGGAATCTGAGCCGTGAAAATCACCTGTGGATCGCACCCAACCTAGGACACACCAACCCTCAACTCGTTGGATTTTGGGTGTCTCCTCCCAACTAGCTCACCTCTAAGGGGAATTGAACCCAAGTCGCCCTGCTGACGAGACCCACACCTTAACAGAATGAGCTAGCAAGAATTGAAAATTTATATTGCATCAATTGATGTGAGAGTATCTATTAAAAAAAAGTTAGAATTCTTCAAATTTGAGAATCCACTTCAAATCGTTTTTCAACTATTATTTTATATCAAGTATTTTTCATTAATCCTCTCGAGAATCGAAAGAAGTGGCAAATATTATTGCTCCCTAGTTGTTTTGTGTTATTCATTGAAAATATTTATTAGTATTTATAAACTATAATTATATGTCGTTTGGACAACCATGGATTCTTGGTGCAACAGTTGGTGTGGCGTGTTTCTTTTTCACTAGAGCACCATCATGTTTTCAACCACTGAACCATTACACTCAAGTTGCACCATTGCTGGGTTTTTTTCTCCTAGTTTGTGAGATTTCGTGTTTTCATGGGGTTAGCCTCTCCCCTGTCCCTGGTTTCATAGTTTTTTTTCCTTCTCTCAGGGGATATCTGTTGGATTATTCATCCCTTTTTGTTCTCTACCACACCTCTTCATGGAGTCAAGTCCTACCCCTTGGGAGGACCTAGTACCAACCACATTAAAAAAGTGGGAATCCTTGTCTCTTTCGATTACATTTTGACTTTTCCAGTGCACTGGTGGGGTGGGTTTTACCATTTTGCTTCTTGTCATTGACGAGTCTTTCATATTTTGACTCTTGGGGCATCCACTATCGTGCTTGGTATTTCTTTATTTCCTGATATGGTAGTATCCCATATATCTCGTGACCCTGCTCTCTCTGGGGAGAATAATCATAAGGATAAGAAACTATCGAGAAAATCTCTTGCCAGGCAAGGTGGTCAGGAACTAGAGACTGGGGGGTTAAGGTTTCTGAGGGTATCTATGTCCCCTCTCTGCATGAGTGGAATATTCTAGATGAAACTTCCTCTACTTCCCTGCCCCACCCTCGGTTTTCTTCCAAATCATTTGATAAGTCTCTTTTCTGCATCTCTCTTCCACCTCTTTTGGGAACCTCTGATGGTCCTGCATCCATATTTCCCCCTCTTTCTGTCAGCCACAAACAAGGATATAAGGGTCAGCAGGATTGGCTCTGATGTATTTCAAAACTTTACAAAGCTAATTCTGATTTGCCTACTTATACCCTTTCCTGGGATGTGGATATGGACTGGGTGGAAACTATTTTGGTTTTGGAATTAACGAGACATATTGAATATGTATGTCTTAAGAGGGTTGAGATGGTGCATTGGGTATCATATAACTAGTGTAACTTTCTAGATTACAACTCGAAGGTTGACATTTTACCTAATGGGTGGTTCATTTTCATTTTTCTCAAGGAAGATGACCCTGATAATTTCCTCTTCAAATATTGGACGATTGGGAAGGGTTCACTTGTGCTTAACCGCTAGCACATTAACTTCAACCTTGATAAGGAAATTCCTTGTCGTCCTCACCTAAGGGTCCTTCTGCCTTATTTTCCTTTCCCCCTATGGACAAGGGAGGTATTTGTTGGTTTGGAAAACACCCTGGGGTCCTATATTTCACTTGATGAGAAAACCATTACTGGGGGTAATAAGAGACTAGCCTTAATTCTTGTAGATCTTGATGTTTTCGATGGTCTGCCAACGGAGATCAAAATACTATGGGGGGGTTGTATTTACTTCCAATGAATTGACTATAAAGGCATTCCCTTTTGTTGTTCCAAGTGTTGCATACCGACCACTTGAGTCAACATGTTTGGTGGTCAGAGATGGTGGCACAGACTCCAGTTCTTCGGCTCATTTGAAATATTCTTTGCCTCGAATTTCTCACACTCTTTCAACTAGGAACTCTTTACTGGTTTCACCTATAGGAATGTTTGGACATCCATCTCTTTTGGAAGGGTTATCGTTGGTTGGGTTTTTGAAGGAATTCAAAGGGGATATTTGTCTTGTAAATTGGTATGGGTCATATGCTAAGTGCAAAAATTTCTAGGATCAATAGGTAAATTGTGGTATTTTGAAGGCTCCTAACCTTATTATTGAGGGTGATTTGAACCTAACACTGAATGCCAATGAATATTGGGGAGACTCCCAATTGGATATTGCTCTTGCAGTTCTTTGGCCCACCTAGAAAAATGATAGACGTAAAACGATTAGATCGCTTTCTAATAAAAGAGTCAATGAAAAGACATTTTCCTTGATACATAACATGGATTGAGCCCACTTCTCCCTCGAACCACGAACTAATTATGCTGCAGTGGGATGGTGATGAACGAAGTGGAAATTATCTATTTAAATTTAATCATCATTGGATGAAGGAGTGGGTTTCAAGAAGATGGTCTCACATTCTTGGAAAAATATTGTCATTCGGGATCATCTGAACACGATGGATTCTGTTGGAGGAGCTAGTCGGTAAGCCGACTAATTCGATCAGCCGACTAATTAGAGATTAGGTCAGTCACATAAGGTCGTGTCGGTTAACTGAATCAACAGGTAGTTATTTTTAACTATTTGTAAATCATATATATTAGGCTGTTGAGCCATATGAGAACTCGGTTCAGTTATATGTTTTGTATGGAACCTTTCACTATAATATAATCTGTTATTCCACATATGTGTTCTTGTCTCTTATCTCTGATATGTCTGTATGATTTTAAATGTGTATTATTGGTAACCCTCTATGATCCATGAGATTACAACATTGGTTATGTTGCCGGTAGTACATATCTAAGATGAATACAAGCAGATGATATTAGAACAGGAGACTAAGGATTGGTGGGAGTGTAAGATAGAAAATTACTTGTAGAATTACATGCGAAGGAACAGATTAACGAATTCTCAAGAAAAGGAAATATTCTTTACCGAAACCCATGAGAAATTTGTAGAATCGGTACCCCATGTTTTGAAGAAACTTCTGGATGAAAAAGCCGGAAGCGACTAAAGACCAACATCTGCTAGAGAAACTGATTCGAGGGGGGAGAACAAACCTATCGGAGTGGTTTGAAAAGGTCACCGATGAATTCTACGAGGAGCAAGCTATAGAAGAAAGAAATTCGGTAGAAACCATCCAAAAGAAATTCTATACAAGCCTTACTGAGCAGTTCTCGTGCTCCTTACCAACCTTGCTGTTCAAATTCCTGATAGAAAAAGGAATGGGTCATATCATCGAGCCTCATCAATCACTGCATGAACTGCCACAAATTTCTAACTGGGTGGAGAAACAAAAGAAGTGGGACAAATTCATTTCCGAAAGGGAGTGGAAATATTTCCTAAGCAAGTAAACAAAACTATCCGAGCTTTCTAAAGCGTCGGGTAGGCCATGGGGAGGTAGCTGGTCATATGTCAGGGTAAAGTAAATAGGATTCTAGTCGACTAACAAGAAATACCACCACCGGCGATGAAAATTCAACCTAAGAAAGAAATTGAATGGACAATTACACATAAAGGTACGGCTAATTTATAGAAAATAGAGAGAGAGAGAGAGAGAGAGAGAGGAGGCTGAAAAGAAGGGAAGAAAGAAGAGAAAGAGCTATAGCACTACAAAGAGGAATGAGTACTAGGGTGACAGACCAAGAAAGAAATTCTCCAGAGTCAGGTTATGACCAACAGGAATAAGGCATGGAGAAGAGGCATCACCTATGGAAGAATATTTGTGGATAGAGAAATGAGAAGATCTCCAAATAGAAGTTCCCCAAGAGGTAAGACCTCTATCTCCAATGAATCTGAGTACCATAATGCAAGACATTGTCGAAGAATATTTAAGACTAAGAGCTGGTGAGTTTGGTATATGGAGTCGACTAGACGACGAAGTAAACGATGATAATCATTTAGTGATACATCGACCAGAGGAAGGAAATTGGGTCACTCTTCAAGCATACCCTTACAACCGAAGTATCCACTTACTTTACCCAACCCATGAAGGAGCACCCCCCTTGCTAAATACAAATTTGGAGAATACAGAAAAGTCAAACTTGCAGACAAATAATTGCAGTTGGACATCGATAGGAGAAGCCGACCCCAACTGACTACTTGTCGGAGAAGAAATGACAAACAAAACAACTGATGGGAACGAGAGTTTTGTCGACAATAGTTCTGCAAAAAGAAATAAGAAAAACATCCCACTACCCCTACCACCACCCCCACCACTGCCACCTCCTGAAGAAGACAACGACAGCGAATCCGACATGGGTCACGGGTCAGTGCATATCCCTTTATATGAGGGAGACGAAGATCCTAGATGACATTCGTTCATCTGTGAGTCAACATGGGAGGAAAAATAGCTCACAGATGAAGATAGACAGATGGCGCAGTTCATTGGTGCCTTGAGGAAAAGAGCACTAACATGGTATATGACCTTTTCTGAAAGAACCCCTCAAGCAACTAAAGCAGAAATCAAAGAGCAATTTTTGTCGTTCTTTAAAACTCCAGATGAAAAACATCTGGCAGCTAAGAAATTGAAAACAACATCACAAAATCCAGCAGAATCTATCCACGACTACGACAAATGCTGGAAAGACCTCCTCAACAAATTGGATTATGTAATTGATGAGCAACTATTAATCCAGTGGTTCCTTGCAGGTTTATCACAGAAAATTTGGTGGCACATAAGCCTGGAGACGTTCAAAACATATGAAGATGTGCTTACTAAATCCCTACAAGTAGAGATGGATGAAGACTTCCTAGCATATCCCACGGATACTAGACTGGAAGAACAGCTTGAGATTATGCAGAAATCATTAAAAGAGCTAAACCTTAAGAGTTAGGACGTCTGGTGCATGAAATGCTCAATGGCCGGACATTCAAAAGATAATTGTCGATAGGACATTAGTCGACAGGATGTTTGATTTGTGCAAATAAAGTGTTTTTGCGACATCTGCCAAGAACATGGAGAACACACAACAAAAGATTGCCGATTTAACATGAAAAATGGTAAAGCATCTTGGTGTGCTATCTGTGAAGTGAAAAGTCACGCTACGGCCAACTGCCACCTAAACTTAAAAAATCGACAAAACTACTAGGCAGTCTACCAGACAAACGTAGTCACACAGAACAATGATCAGCAAAACCATGCACAAAATGATCAGAATAATCAAAGGTATGAAGGTCGTCGATATGAGCACCGATTCGACAACCGACGTGGAGGATATGGAGATCGAGGTCGATTCTTTGGGAATCGCCACAACCGACCACATCAGCCCATCCAATGTTTCATGTGCTACAAAGAAGAAAACTAATATGCAGACTATCCATACAAGGACATAACTAACTTAAAATTATGTACTAGCTGTGGAGTAGGGGATCACTCATTAGAGGATTTCCCTATTATGCTTGAAAAAATAAATAAAAAGAAAAATGTTAATGTCTTGTCATGCATGCAAAAACATGATATAATCAATACAAATAATTTGCATATAGTAACCCGACAAGGGACAAAAATTGGGAATGATAATCCACGAATAAGAAAAATAAAAGAAAAGAATAATTATCCTAACCCAACTAAACAAAAACAACTGTATAAAGACGCATCGAATATATTCAAAGAATTTGCTCGACAAGAAGAAGCTGATGATAATCAACAAAGCACAGTTAAAGAACTGATATGTTTAGTACAAACGATGTCTCAATTCATTGAAATTTTGTATAAAATAAAACACAACAATAATATAGAAAAACAAACAAAAATTATCTGCAGTTTAAACCAGAAGGACGAAAGTGATGCAGACCCACTTGTCGACCTAGAAATTGAAGGATACCATGTCCGACAAGTTGTGCTCGACTTCGGGTCACAAGTAAACATTATGACTTGAGACACTTGGGAACAATTGGGTAGACCTCGACTATACGAGTTAGGAATATACCTAAAATTAGCCGACCAAGGTCTAATTGAACCTATTGGAGTTTATATGTCGACTCGACCATAAAAGGAATATCGACCAAAGTTGACTTTGAAATTATTGACCCTAAGGAAGGATCCAGTTCCTTCCCAACGTTAGTAGGTCAACCTTGGGGAAGAAAAATGAAAGCATCGATATCCTTAGACAAGGAAAGAATAAAACTAAAAGGGAATGGACAAAAATTCATAGTACTAATCCATCCATCCCAAGGAGAACCTTGGATAGAACCTATAGATGAAGAAGTCGACATCCGACAACTATATCAGATACAAAACAATGAAGACTACACAGAACCTAATATCTATGTTGAACTTCACTTAGGCAATCAGGATTCAGTAGGATACAATTCATATGAATAATTATATAATTGGGAAGTCGAGAACTACGAAACACAAGCAAGAGGTTGTTGGACCATTCAAAAAGTGCAGAAGAAACTAGTCCTACAGTGCTTCTTGGTGTCCATCATCCCAAAAATATTTGAAAATAAAACCAAGGAATATCCTACCCTAAAACCAGCAAATGTAAATATCACACAAATCCCAAGGTACAAAGAAAGAGAATCACCAGTCATGCATATAGAAAAAGTATCCAGAAACATTGGTGAACATGGCCAACTACAAAGCTTAGTGGAAACCTTCACAAGACAAGATGCTAGATGGTGGGATACCCATCAATCAAGATTACAGACATGGAAAACAACTTCAACCTACTTCATAGAAATATTTGGAGGAAAAAAATTTAACCAATCAATCCCAAATACCTATGTTCATCCAAGGGAAGGATCCAAAAGACCACATAAGAACATGTGAAAAAGAATGGAAAAGACTTGGGTATAAGGATGAACATACATGGCCACACCTGTTTCCATCGATGCTGTCCGACTTACCAAACAAATGGTACAAAATGGAAGAAGCTAGGGGTGAAACATTCCTATGGCATGAACTAAGAGAGAATTTTATCAAAGATTTCATCTTTATACCACAAAATGAAAACTTAGTCGAAACTGCAAAACAAATCAAGGCATTTATAGAACCAACCAAGAACAAAACCCTAAAATACGACCGACCGACAATAAACTGCAATAACATACAAACAAAGACAACACCACAATCGACAAGGCTAAAAATGGAAAATGAAAATCCAGAAGGGAAAAGCTTTCGATGGAAATCATACCATTCAGAAACAAAAAAAACCAATTCGCACAGTGCTCAAAGTCGAGACAGTCGAAGACACCGACCGAATGACTGCAGCAAACTTTCCTACCACATTTTCACAGTTTAAAGAAGGGATCCAACCAATCAATGAATCCAAAGCACCAGAATGGTTAGATGCTAAAATCAAAACTAAAGAATTTGACATCTCAAATGATGATCGACCAAAAATGGCAAAAATTGGAGACTACTGGAATGAAGAACAAACAACACAAATAGTAAACTTACTAAAAGAATTTCAGGATGTCTTCGCCAGAGACTACAAAGATCTCAAAGGACTAGTCCATGAAGTGGTGAAATGAAGATCAACATCAAACCTGATGTCCGACCTGTAAAGAAAAGACCATATAAATTGGCTCATAAGTACAAAGAGATAGTCAAGAAAGAGATTGATAATATGCTTGTAGTAGGAATTATTTGTTCGGGTACACAGGGTACTCCCAAAAGACCGAACACCTTCAGCAACCACTTCACACAAATAGATCATAGATCAACACATCGATGTTTGTCACGTGGTTAAAACCCTTGAGAGGAAAATAGTCCACGGCCCCAACCAAATAGCTACTTGGAGCAATTTATTATGCAAAAGAAAGAAAGTTACATATGAGCTTCTCATAATCGATCAACTAGCCAAGGACCCTCTATGCTCTTTAAATAGAGATAATATACCAATCAGGTGTTAAGCCATGGATCAATGGTAGGTATGATCTAAGAGAAGCTAAACCATCGGATCACTCTATGTCTAGAACATATCATGACCGTCGAATTAGAATATTTACAAATGCATACTAATGCATACTAAAGAAACACACTTTTACCAAATGAATATATTACACAAGTTGATCTTAACTAACTCCTAAGTGTCTAAATATCCTAACATCCCCCCTTAAGAACAACTTGGGATAGGATTGAAGGATTTACAAAAGTGACACTATTAGGAGAAGGAAGGAGGCATTAGAGCCTATCCCCCCTTAAGGACACATTCCTGAACTCCTAACATAGACCGAAGTTTAGAAAACTTCACTTCTGTAAGAGACTTGGTGAAGATGTCTGCAACTTGATCATCTGTAGGGCAATAGAGCACTTCAATAACATGATCATGAACAAGATTTCTGATGAAGTGCATGTGTAGCTCAATCTGCTTGTTGCGTTGATGTAGAACTGGATCTTTGGCAAGCTTGATGGCACTTTGATTATTGCACCAAAGTGGAGTAGGCTGCTACTGCTCGAATCCAAACTCTGAAGGGATCTGTCGAAGCCATAAAGCTTCTTGAATGGCATTAACTGCGGCTTGATATTCTGCTTCTACTGAAGAAAGAGCAAGAGCTTATTGTTTCTTACAAGCCCAAGTGACAAGTCCAGATCCCGGACTGAAAACATAACCTGCAGTAGACTTTCGATCATTAGGATCGCCGGCCCAATGTGAATCAGTGAAACCAACCAACAAAGGTTTCCCCCTGTACTATAATGAATCCCAAACTGAATTGTACCTTGAATATATCAAAGTATTCTTTTTGTTTCTTTCCAGTGACTTTCATGAGGAGTTTTCATATAACAGGAAACACGACCAACAGCAAAGGAAAGGTCGGGACGGGAATGAGTCAAGTATAAAAGACTACCAACAAGCTGACGATACAAGGTGTCATCTACTTCAGGGGAAGTACAAGTGGCAAAAAGTTTGACTACAGACTGGAAGGGAGAAGGGTCTGGTTTACAATCTTCCATGTGTAAGCGACGAAGAAGGTCACAAGCATACTTAGACTGGGAATGAAAGATTCCTTCTTTGGTTTGCAAGACTTGGAGACCAAGAAAATAATGCAAATGTCCTAAGTCTGACATTTCAAAATTTTGCTTAAGACTGGATTTCACATGGGTTATAGGTTTAGGGTCACTACCAATAAGGATAAGATCATCAACATAAAGAACAATTATGATGAGATGGTTTCCTACTTTCTTGGTATAGACATTGGGGTCAGAATGGCATCTAGAAAAACCAGTGTCAAAGAGAAAACTATCCATTTTGGCATACCAAGCTCTAGGAGATTACTTAAGACCATATAAGGATTTCTTAAGGAGACAAACAAGGCTAGAGTTATTCTGAACATATCCAGGAGGTTGTTCCATATAAATTTCCTCACGTAAATCACCATGTAAGAAGGCAGACTTCACATCCATTTGATGGACTTCCCAGTTATGTAAGGCTGCAAGGGAAAGAACAAGGCGAACGGAGTTCATTTTTGTTACAGGGGTAAAGGTTTCATTGTAGTCAATCCCTTCAACTTGGGAAAAACCTTTGGCAACTAACCTTTCCTTAAGTATTTCAACACTTCCATCTGATGCATACTTAGTTCCGTAGACCCATTTACATCTGACAAGTTTTCTTCCTTTTGGAAGAGGAACGAGATCCCAAGTATCGTTTCCCATTAAGGAATGATATTCTTCATCCATAGCTACATCTCAATCTGGATTTCCTGAAGCTTCTGCAAAAGTTTATGGATCATGATTCTCAGAAACTTGAGCCAAAATAGAAGAGGCTCATTGAAACTGAGAACGTGTTCGACGTTGATCTCTAGGATCACCAGCAAGATCACCAGTTGCTTCACATGTTGAACAGACCCATTGAGGAAGTATTGGTGCTGGTGCAATTGGAGGAACATAAGCAGGCGGAGGTGGATTTTCATCCTCACTATCATCATCAGAAACTGGAGTTGGAAACCTGTCAAGGAAGCTGGAAGAAGAAGCGGAAGAAGGCACAATCGTTGAATCAGGCTCGCAAGCCAAAGATGGCACACCCGCCAAGTTAGGCTCACAGGCCAAGAGATTTTCATCAAATTTAACATCTCTTCTAATTATATATCATGAGAATGTGGTTGAAGAAGTCTATAACCTTTTACATCTTCAAAATATCCAACAAATATGCACTTTTCACTTGTAGGCTGCAATGCTTTCTATTTTTCATCCGGAATGTGAGACCATGCTTCACAACCAAACATGTCACGAAAGTGACTTACATCTGGTTTAATTTTACTCCATGCTTCTTCCGGTGTTATACCCTGTAAAACTTTAATGGGTATGCGATTAACTATGTAATTTGCACAATTTATAGCCTTATCCCAACATTGAAGACTTAGTCCCTTAGATTGGATCATACAATTAGCCATTTCTTTTAAAGTGCGGTTCTTCCGTTCAACTACACCATTTTGTTGTGGTGTATATAGAACAGTGTGTTGTTGTTGGATTCCTTGTTCAGTGCAAAAAGTAGTGAATTTGTTGTTAACATATTCTCCTCTATTATCAGATCTTAATTTAATAATTTGATGACCAGATTGTTTTTCAACAAGGGCCTTGTAGGCCAAGAACATGTTAAATACTTCGCTCTTAAGTTTTAGGAAGTAAACCCAAGTGTGTTTGGAGTAGTCATCAATGAAAGTTAAGAAATATTTGAACCAGAAAAGGAAGCAAATGGAAGAGGGCCACACAAGTCACTATGCACAAGCTCCAAGGGAACCGAGGCGTGCCAAGAGACACGTTTGTCAAAATTGTTCCCGATGATGTTTTTTGAGTACACAACCGGAACAAACACCATCCTTGCAAGATACCAGCGGAAGACCAGTCACCATATTGTCTTTACATAGTTTTTGCAATGAGCGATAATTTAAGTGACCAAATCGCTCATGCCAAAGTTTGCTCAAGTTATCACTATGAGCAACAAAAACTGAAGGAAAAGGTGATGACCCAAAGTTGTTAAATTTGTACAACCTGGTAATATCATCAACAGTTCCAGTAGCAAGGATATTTTGAGGATTTTTAAAATCCTTGATTACAACTTGGTGAGGTGTAAACGTCACAGTTTTACCTTCACCTGAATGAGTAATTTGATAGACTGATAACAAATTGCAGGAAATTTTTGGAACACATAGTATATCACTGAAATGACCATTTTCTACTGGAACTGTTCCAGATCCTACAACACTCAGAGATCTATCATCACCAACAAATATTTTTTTGGTGTTACATTCATGCATAGTAGAAAAGATGGCTTTATCCTTAGCCATATGATAAGATGCTCCAGAATCAATGAGACATTCAATTGAAGTAGAAGAAGAAGATGCAGTATAAGAGTAACTAGAAGCACAAAGTGCATGTCCGTGAGATCTAGATTCTGAAGACGAACCTAGGCTGATGTGGTGCTTCTTCATTGTTGCTTCCAAGGCTACCATCTTCTTAAAACACTTAGATTCATCATGATTATATTTCCCACAAAAATTGCAATGACACTTAGTCTTCTTTCCTTTTTACTTGGATCCTCTGTCATTTTTTAAATAAGGAGCTGACTGAGAGGGTTTGGGACCCTTGTCTTTTTGCTTATTATTGCGAAAATTGTGTTTCTTGCGAGGCTTGGACTTTTCTTTCTGTTGGAACAATAAGGCTTTCCCAAATGTATCTGCATTGTTAATTATTCCAAGATGAATGAGCTTATCTTGCTCTCTAATTAAGGAATCACAAAAGGATTCAAGGCTAGGCTCTTGATAGCTAGATGTAGTCAAGGATTCTTTCATGGAGTAGAATGTAGATACAAAAACAGAATATGCAGGTCCAAGTTTTGAAAGAGTATGATAAATACATTGTTTGTCTTCTTTCTTAATCTTGCATTCTACACATAATAGTTTAATAGTTTTATACTTAGATAAATAGTCTTGAATGCATGAAAAATCATTTGGATTCAAGGAAAGAAACTCATTCTCAAGTTGATGACCCTGAATTTCATTGTATATACCAAACACAGATTCCAAATTTTCCCAAGCGAGATTAGGTTCATCAATTCCAGATATGTGGAATAGAAAATCAGTAGAGATTGGCATCCCAATAAATCCACGAGCTTCATCACATCTATTTTCCCATTTAATTTTCTTATCATCATCAATAGGTTTTGTTTCTTTCCCTGAGGTTATCCCGAAAAGTCCCTACTTCGCAGAACATCCTCCATATGAGATTTCCATCAAAAATGGTTAGAACTTGTAAGTACAATATCACAAGGGGCGGCCATACTATAAAATAATGGCTGAAAAAATAGAAACTAACTATCTGGATGCAAAGAGGTCAAAAAAATATGTGGTTTTAAAAAAACGGCACTTAAAACTGATTCTGAATGATGAAGTTATGCTTGATCAAAGAAAATGTTGAAGATGTTCCCAATAGTGACGTGGCAGATATTAACTTTGACCAACTAAAAAAAAGAAGCCCTCTCTTCCCAAGATCAACCTTTGACAATCACTTTTTACAATAAAGTTGCTTTGAAGTGAATCACTTTTGTAAATAAGTGATGTTCACTTTTACAATAATGTGACTTTTAAATAGTGCGACAATAAATTAAAAGACTTAAGTGACTCACTTTTATTTTATTTTATTTATGTGAGATGCACTTTTACAATAAAATAACTTGAAAATAAAAATTGCATGCACTAAAAAGTAGTTTAATAAGACTTGAACTCAAGACATATTAAGTAATAAAGCAACTTTGGACCAAGTGAGCTAAGTTTAAAAGGTACGTAAAATAATGGAAAGAGGAAGGGGGCTTTTTTTTTTTTAACTCCTGTTTGGTTCTCCGTGCTTGCTTTCTTTTCCTGCAAATCACAAAAAAAAATGAAAAACAAAAAGAAAAAGAAAAATGGTTTCCACACAATGGGGTTAGATCTTGGTTAGATTACCCAGAAAGTCTATGTTTTCAATTTTTCTCGTTGTTTTTTATTTGCCGTGATTGCACAAGGTGCACGGCAAAGAGCATACGTAACCAAGAAGACAAGAAAAAAAAAATTCCTTACTGTTTCTAATTCGCCGCGATCGCGCAAGGTGCACGGTAAAGAGCATACGCATTCAGGGAAGGCAATAGTCCAAGACTAAAACAAAAAAGATCTAATAATAAACTGATAAAATATGAGAGATTTAAAAAAAACAAATCCGTCACTGTAACATTATACCTTCAGATTTTCCAAAATGGGTGTTTCTGGAGCAAACGGAAACAGTTTTCGGTGAAACGAAAACTATTTCCCAATGGAAAGGGCACTCCGGACACAATGGAATAGTTCCCATAGGACAAAAATACATATAAAATCTAGAAACAAAAACCATTTCAAACTTTCGGCAACACCGGTTCCAGATCTTGATCAAAACCGAAAGTGGCTCTTCATAAAAGCTCTAATACCATGTTCGGGTACACAGGGTACTCCCAAAAAACCGAACAACTTCAGCAACTGCTTCATACAAATAGATCACAAATCAACACTTTGATATTTGTCACGTGGTTAAAACCCTCGAGAGGGAAACAGTCCACGGCCCCAGCCAAATAGCTACTTGGAGCAATTTATTATGCAAAAGAAAGAAAGTTACATATAAGCTTCTCACAATCGATCAACTAGCCAAGGACCCTCTATGCTCTTTAAATAGAGATCATAGACCAATCGGGTGTTAAGCCACGGATCAATGGTAGGTATGATCTAAGAGAAGTTGAACCGTCTGATCACTCTATGTCTAGAACATATCGTGACCGTCAGATTAGAATATTTACAAATGCATACGAAAGAAACAAACTTTTACCTAATGGATATATTACACAAGTTGATCTTAACTAAATCCTAAGTGTCTAAATATCCTAACATTATCTACCCTATTGACCAATCAGAATGGGCAAGTCCAATGGTTGTTCAACCAAAGAATCATGATCCAACCAAGCTAAGGATCTATGTCGACTTCAGAGACCTTAATAAAGTTACATTAACATACCCATTTCCAACTCCTTATGCAGATGAAATCTTAAATGAGGTCGCAGGACATGAATGCTACTCGTTCACAAATGGATTCTCAGGTTATAACCAAGTACCAATAGCCAAAGAATAGTAGAAAAAAACAACATTCGTATGTGAATTTGGCTCATTTGCTTACAGGGTTATGCCTTTTGGATTTAAAAACACACCTGCAATATTTTCAAGAATTGTGGTCAAAACATTTCAAGAATATATTTACAAAACAATTGCAGTATATTTCGATGATTGGACAATATACTCTATGTTAAAAGATCACTGCAAATGGCTAAGGCTCATGTTGGAACGATGCCGAAAAATACAGCTAGCTCTAAACATCAAGAAGTGCATATTTCTGACCCCTATAGGGATACTATTATGACACATTGTCTGCAAAGAAGGCATTAAGGTCGACTTCGCAAAAATAAAAATTATCCTCGACTTAAAACCACCGGTGAACCCAAAACAAGTCAGGGTACTACTTGGTCATACAGGATATTACAGGAAATTCATAAGATACTATTCAGATATGACCTATCCACTGGAAGAACTGCTGAAAGAAGATCGGGAGTTCGTCTAGACAAATGAATGCAACATATCATTTGAAACACTAAAAAGGAATCTAGTCGAAGCACCCATTCTAAGATTTCCAAACTGGTCGACCAAATTCCACATACACATCAACGCATCAGGCCTAGCAATAGGAGCAATCCTAACTCAACCAGGGGACGATGGAATGGACTACCCTATAGTTTACAGTAGTAGAAAATTAAATAAAGCAGAAATAAACTACTCGACAACGGAGAGAGAAGCAATAGGAATGATCTTCGCACTACAAAAGTATCGACATTACCTACTAGCCAATCTGTTTATCTTTTATACCGACAACCAAGCACTAAAATACCTCGTAAATAAGCCCTTACACCATGGGAGAATTTGTCGATGGCTACTTCTATTCCAAGAATTCAAATTTGAAGTCGTTGTCAGATCAGGAAAGTTAAATGTCGGACCCGACCACCTATCACGAATCAACACACGAGAGGAACCGACAGGAGTCGAAGACGACCTACCGGATGCACATTTATTTCGAATAGAAGCAGTTTCGGCAGAATTAGAGGAAATAGCTCAGTTCTTAGAAGATGGACAAGCACCAAAAGGCATGAGTATGAAGAAGAAACAAATTTTAGCCATGAAAGCTGCACCATATAGCCTCATAAATGGATTCTTATATAAAATGGGCCTGGACAACATCCTCAGAAGATGTGTACTAGAACATGAAAAAAATAATATTATGTATGAAGCACATTATGGACCGGTAGGAGGACATTTTCAAGCAAATACAACCACCAAGAAAATCCAACAGTCAGGGTTATGGTGGCTGACACTTCACAAAGACTGTAAAAAGTTTGTGAGCTAATGTGACAAATGTCAATGACTGGGTCGACCTCTGCCCAGTACAGAAATGCCCTTAATATCAGTAAACCCAAGTTTGACATTTGAAATTTGGGCCATCGACTTCATAGGACCATTTCCCATACCAGCAAAAAGAACAAGTGCAAGGTACATAATAACTGCAGTAGAGTATGTAATCAAGTGGGCAGAAGCAGAACCAGTCGACACATGTTCCAGTGAGATAGTTGTCAAATTTATCTATGAAAATATCATTATCAGGTTTGGATGTCCAATAACCCTAATCAGCAACCAAGGGTCACACTTTATTAATAAAACTATTAAAACACTAACAGATCATTTCCAAATTGAACATCGACATAGTACAACTTATCACCCTCAGTCGAATGGAGCAATTGAGACATTTAACAAAACATTAACAAAAGGCCTAACAAAAATCTGTAACACCAACAAAGACGATTGGGACGAAAAGATACCTGCAATACTATGGGCTTACAGAACAGCATACAAATGTTCGACAGACCAAACACTATTCCAACTAGTCTATGGACAAGAAGCAGTTGTTCCACTACATTTTCGACAACAAACACCTATTATAGCAGAAATTTTACATGTCAATGTCGAACTAGAAAGGAAGGACCGACTGATGTAATTAAGAAAGCTTGAAGAACATTGACTTATCTCTTTACAACACCAAGAAATTCAAAAACAATAGCAGAAGGCATGGCACGATCGTAATATCAAAAATAAAAACCTGTCGGCAAGGGACCTTTCCCTACTATACAATAGTCGAGTAAAAGAAAAACCTAAAAAGTTACATACAAAATGGATGGGACCCTAAGTTGTCGAAGAGATTCATGCCAACGAATCAGTCAGACTAAGGACGTTACAAGGCATAGTATTTCAGAAACTTGTTAATGGTGCCCGACTAAAGCGGTACAAAAATTAAAATAAGTTTAGAAAAAAAATCATATAACGACCATAATGGTTAGACAAAACTATAAAAATCTGAAAAAAAAATCTAACATAAACAAAATAGAACTAACACTCATAAACCGGGATGACAGGAATTCAACGCTTCGACAGCCGACATCACACCCATCGACATACCACCATCGACCGCTCACATGATCGACATCGACCAATGACCCAGAAGGTCACATCACGCCTTCATGACTACGAGCACAAAAATCAAATCACCATTAACGCAAACTCAAGTGACCGCGCTGGACCATCACTTTTTCCATTAATACACCCATCGACAGAAACGTCAAACGCCCCACCTATAAATACTGGACCAGAAAAGGATCATTTACAGTATTTTGAACAAAGAGATAAATTTAGCAAACATAAAACTGAGAATAGAGGATCCCTAAGTAAAGTCGAACAAAAAACCAATAAAATGGCACCAAAACAAACCAAAGCCGTGGAAAAGACTAAAGAACTACAAACTGTTGAAACCCCACTACTGAGAAGGTTAAAAAACATAAAGAACACCAAGGTTCAAGAGACCTCATGGGCAAAGACATGGGCCGAGATCAAGGATTGGGCCTATGTCGACAAGAAACCAACCCAAGCTATAGAGAAGGTAAACCGCAGTTCTAGCATGAACTACATGAACACACCATTCATGGCAAGTTTTGGAGGTACAAAAGAAATGGCAGTCAAATTCATTATAAGTCGATACCACAACAGTAGATTCTACTTCGACGGGCCAGTCGAGATCTCTGGCGAAGTGATATACAAACTAACTAATCTATCCAACCAAGGAGACCCAGTACCAGTCAGCATAAAAGAAGGGTTGGTAGAGCGACTGACTGAAACACCATCAGGAAAAAACTCCAAAGGGATAATGATTAGCCAAATACAAGCCCGAACGCCACAAATTGTGGCTAAAATCATAGCAATAGGTCTTACACCCACAGGTCGAGGAAGCGACCTAAAATTGGACATGCTAGAGGTAGTGGATACCATTTTTGACACAGGAAAAGTCTACAGATGGGCTAAGTATGTCGCCAACATGCTCAAAGGCATCTGTGAGAAATGCCAGGAGTCGGGAGGGATGATAAGGTTCCTGTCCCTTATAATATGGATAGTAATGTACTACTTGTGCCCATTCGGGGACAAGCAATTCCAAGAACCCACAAAATTCCATATGTGGAGATTCAAACCATTTGCCCAGACTAGAACATTGAAGGAACTTGCAAACGGCAAGGTGTTGTTGGAAAACTGGTTTCAACAACTCAAACTTCAGATAACCAGATGGAGGGTGCCCCAGAACATCCGACGAAGTCTGCCCAAAACCACGCACATACAGATGGAACTTGACCATACTACGGTGTGGTATATGCAAGGTGCTAAGGTAAAAGCAAAGACTCTCGACTACTATCCAACAGTCGAAGAGATCTTCTGTGAGCTAGCTCAACAGTTTGGCACAAAACTGTCGATACCAGCTAAATCCAGGGAAGCAACCTTAGCGATAGAAGAACCACTCATCGACCAATAAAAAGAAGAATATTATGAACTCCGACTACACATCAGCACCTTCGTGTTGGAGGAAACCCTAGCAGAGGATACCAACCAGCTGCAAATCACAATCATACTGCCGACAGCCCAAAGGGAAGGGACACAGAAAGAATAGTAGGTAGCCATTCCAGCTGAGAAAAGTGTCAGCCCAACACAAGAAGAGGAGGAAGGAGACGAACTGGGAGATATTGAGTCCAACAACCCTGAGTACAAAATAACCAAAGAAAAAATAAAAAAGCTAGCAAAGGAGATAGCAACAGTAAGGAATAAAGACACTGAGACAAAAGGAAAGGGGAAGCGCAAGCTAATCCTTTCTGACTCAAAGGATGAAGAGGAACTGTTAGCTACTGCAGTTGACATCATCGAAGATGCCGTAGCAAACAAAGTTTCAGTCGAGGCACAGTTCAAGAAATTTGTTGAAGTAGGAGCACGACAAGGTAGGCCAAAGAAGGAAAAAAAGTACACACACCTCGACGACCGAAAATGTTGTCGACCTAGTATCAACACCTCCACCCCCGTCTCCGACTCAAATCACACAGGAAGAAATTCCAAAGCTTCCTTCCATAAGCCCAGTCGACATATGCAAGAATGTTATGTCAGAAACCCTGAAGGAAAGGTTCAACCGAGACAGAGACTTATAGGCATACATTGAAAAACTGCTTGAGTTGCTTACCTCTATACAGAAGATCACCACCAAGTGCCTGAAGTTTGAAGCTGGTGGATCAAGACAGCTTGCTCCTTTACAACCTGGTCAAATACCCTAGAAGCCGAGGTATGTGGGAGTTTTGCAATCAAATTTTGTGAGGAACCTTGACAAGACAGCTCAAGTTGTTGCAAGTCAGACCTCATCCTTCACCCCAACCGACATTGCACCCCCTCCACCGACCAATGAACCAGCCAGAAATGAGGAAGAAGAGAACATGGAAGAAATCAATCGAGAGATCGACGACTTGTTCTCTGACATCCCAGAGGGTTCACCCCCAAAAATTGAGAACCCAACATCTGACCACATCTCCACCACACCAATCACACCCGACCATTCACCATCACCACCACCCCCTGTTATAGCTTATTTTACCACACCAGGTGAATCACACTTGTATTTCCTTCCCTTGTCCCTCTGCAGACTCCTTAGACCCCTTGGACCATTTTTTTTCCTTTGATGTTTCCTAGACCATCCCTATAAACATGTGAAAATTGCTATACGCTACTTTTAAACCCCTTATCACGTATATATGCGGGTTTGACCCCTAAAACCACATACATCAGGATGTGTGCAAAATCCAAATCCTTTTGGAGTTTTCCTTAACATGGATTCGAATCACTTGACTCCTGGCCTTCCATATGCCTTGAGATCACTCGAACTCGACCTTTCACTACCCCTTTGAAAAGCTATATAAGGAACTCTTTGGATACATTGAAGGCATAAAAGAATTGAGAGCAAAGAAACTATAGTCCATTGTTGCCGGAACTTGTGCTTGAGTCTGCATCCCTTTGTCCCTTTGAGCACTTTGGTGTTATTCCCAAGTTTTCCTTTTGCTTGTGAGCTTGCTATCGAGAGATGGGGGATTGATGTGGTGGAGGCCCAAGTGGGGTATTCAGTTTCTCCAATTCGCAGATGTGCCGACAGAGGTTGTATCCATTGTAATCTCTGATTTTATATTAATAGAAATATCTTTTCCTGTCCAATAATGTATGTTTGAATGAATATTTTATCCATGGATGATTTCAAATGCTTATACTTTGTTGATTATATATGCTAGAATATGTCTTGTTTACTTGTTGTTGAGGAAGTGATTCATCAATTCAAGATGAAGTTGGAAAGCTCAACGGGGATCTACTTCAACCATCTGGAATAAGGTACGGGGTCTGATCCTTTAGTGTTAGATATTTGATTTCTATTGCATATTATAAAGGATTGATTTATGGAGTCAAGATGTTTGTTGTGGTACCCCAAGCCATATGAATTTCTCTCCGTAACACCCCCTAACCCAGAACCTGCAACTGAACCATCTGCACCTGAACCACCTCTGCCGCAACCATCAGTACCAACAATATATGTATCTGAACCCTCTGCACAAAATCCACTAGATACACACCCAGCTACAGAACTCACCCTGCAGCCCCAACTAGAAGTCCCCCTAACCATTGTAGGCCAGCAACTAGACAATCCACTGCCGAAAAATCAACCACCGGAAAATATAACTCTTAGAGGTGCACAAGTACAGCAGCAAGCATAGCAAAAGCACAAGAGGAAGAGAGACAGAAAGAAGAGGGACCATCAATCACAAGCGACAATGGTCCACATTAGCCAACTTGGGTCGACCACTGCAGTCGACGCAACAAAGCTGAAGGATGGAGAGTTGGGACAACTCCTGGAAACCCGAGCTATCGAAGAAAAAACAAGGAGCCAGACTAGACACAAGGAGCTCAACGACAATGAAAGAGAACAAGTTGAGTTCCTAATAAAATGTAGAAACCTTGTGTAATTTGTGATACTAGGATCAACAGAGGTCGACATCGACAAGCTACTAGAGAAATCCTATCAGTTGTTTGAAAGCGTGGTGTCGGCACTACAGACACAGATGCAAAACACAAGAGAAGATCAAAAAGAAGAAATAGCTCGACTACTGATGCAACAACACACAACCTTCTCTGAAGCTTACAAAGTGCTTCAAGATCACATAGAGGAGTCTGTCATAACAAAAGGGGTACTATGATACTAGCCTGCTTATTACAGGCAAGTCTTCCAGCAGACCTGACAGGCTAGACAAGAAATTCAAGCACTAGAGAAAAGAAAGAGCATGGAATAAGCATTGAGAAGCACTGTCGAAGATCAAATCGTGCTCGAAATAGCCAAACTGTAGAAGATCGAGTGACAAGCACACTAGTGGGTGTAGCCGGCAATCCCGAGCTTGGACAAATTAGACACCATCTGTCCGCAGATGAAAAGAATTCTGGAGACGGCAGAAGAGAAGGACCAGTTTATGGGTCCCGACATGGAAAGGATAGCAGACCTTTCCATTCAAGAGAAGATGTCAACATTATCAAGCCTTACAACATTAACCATCGACATCCAGAAAGTACTGCAAAGTTGGACAGAATTCCAACATCAGCTGGCCATGACAGTAGAAGCAATTGTGGAAGTCTGTGTATAGAAACGGCCAACTATCTGACTTCACAGCCCATAAAAAGTTAGAACAAGGAAATAACTACTTTAGACAGGCAATGTATTTTTGACTACCTCCATGTTTCTTCGGGACGAAGAACAGTTTTGTTCGTGGGGGAGATGTTGGAGGAGCTAGTTGGTAAGCCGACTAATTAGAGATTAGGTCGGCCACATAAGGTCATGTCAGTTAACCGAACCAAAAGGTAGTTATTTGTAACTATTTGTAAATCATATATATTAGGCTATTGAGCCAGATGAGAACTCGGTTCAGTTCTATGTTTTGTATGGACCATTTCACTATAATATAATCTGTTATTCCACATATGTGTTCTTGTCTCTTGTCTCTGATATGTATGTATGCTTTTAAATGTGTATTATCGGTAACCCTCTGTGATCCGTGAGATTACAACAGATTCCTTCTATTATAAGTTAAAATACCTTAAGAAAATGGTTAAGTCATGGATCAAGGAAAAATAAGAATCTATGAACTGTGAAATTGTGCGAATTGAGCCTGTTTTAATATAGGTTTGTGGTAATAACTTGCTGGGCTATTTCACTCCTAAGGAAAAGTTGGGGATTGTTAGACTTGAAGAACTAAAAGAATATATTCTTAAGACTGTGGAAGAGGGATGGTGGTTGAAGACTAGAGCCATCTAGATAATGCTAAAATTCTCCAAAACTTTTAAAAATGGTAGAAGGTTAATAGATGTTATTTGGGATATCCATGATTCTATAGGAAACTAGGTATCCTCTCAAGTAGAACTGGAACTCCTAGAAATAAACCACTTCTCAACACTCCTAAAATATCTTGGTCTCTCCAATATATTTGATCAGTTGACATTGGTAAAGAACTTCTCATGTCTCTTTCCTATGGAGGATGGAGAATATATTTGAAGTTAAGGTGGAATTAAGACATATGGCCAAGGACAAGAGCCCTAGGTTGGATGGTTGGCCGATGGAATTTTACTTGGAAATTTTTGAGCTTGTGGGGGATGAGCTCCTACAAATGATTGAATACACTCATATTCAGGGAGTGGTTTTTGAAGCACTAAATTCTACTTTTTAACTCGTATCCCTAAGTCTGATAAGCCCATTTCTTTCTCAGACTTCTACCCTATTTCACTCTGCAATCTGGCTTATAAAGTCATATCCAAAACCATTGCAAATCGGATCTGACCTTTTCTAGATGGGATAATCTCATGGGACAATTAGATTTCATCCCTGGATGCCAGATCACTGATGCAATCGATATCACATAGGAGGTTTTACACATGATACAGGTTAAAAAAATAAATGTCTTGGCACTCAAATTGGATTTGAAAAATACATATGATAAGGTCAACTAGGATATGGTGAGAAATATACTTTTTCAAATTGAACTACCTCTGAATGTGGTAAATTGGATATCGGCTTGTATTTCTTCAGCAAATTTGGCGGTTCTCATCAATGATACTCCATCCCATTTTTTCAGATCTCCAAGGGATTGTGACAAGGTTGTACCTCATCCTCTATTCTCTTTCTCCTTATTATTGAGGGCCTTAATAAGATGATTACAACTGCTAAATTGGATGGCAGGATTGAAGTTATTAAAAATCATAGAACTTTCAAACTTACTCACTCAAATTTTGTTGATGATGTTTTACTCCTTAGGACTGGGGATCTATCCACTCGGGAATATTTTATTGTATACTATCCACATTTTGTAATGCCACGGGAATGGATATTAGCCATGAAAAATCTATGTTATTTCATGGTCCTAATTTTGTGGAACAGGGGGATGGATAGGATCTTATTCTCCCTTATAAGAGAGTATCCCTGGATTGTGGTTTCAAGTATCTTGGTTATTTCCTCAAGCCTAACAATTAAAAAGCTAAGGAATGGCTATGGCTGGTAAAAATGATTAATAGGAGAATTAATGTTTAGTCTTATAAATGTATGTCACTTGAGGTCATCTAACCCTGGTAAAGTCGGTTCTATCTGCTATACCTGTCTACTTGTTCTCACTTTCTCTTATCCATCATGTTATCATATGTTCTATCTGGAGGATAATTTTAAATTTATTGTGGTCGGGTTCATCAAATGCTTCATATTACTATTTAGTCATGTGGGATATATTTTCAAAACCCAAGGATATGGGTGGATGGGATATTAAGCAGTTACATTGGTTCGACATTGCTCCAGTACTGAATAATTGTTGGAGGGTTATTTCAGGGAGGGGACTATGGAATATTGTCATTATCTTGAAATATATGAAAGGCAAAGATCTATCCCATTTCTTCAGAGATGAGCCTCATTCTTGGAGAGGGGCATATTTTTTCTGGAAGGGTTTCATGAAGGTGTTTCCCTGGATTAAATCTCACCTAGCTTAGAAGAGTGCCTGCAGTTCTATTATATACATTGGTACTGATTGTATTATGGGTTGTAGTAGTCTCAAATACCTCAGTCTATATCTCATACATCATCTGGCGGGGAGGGGTATATATACACTCGAAAATATATCTCACTCTGGAAACCATTATGGGATTGGTCATTATTGGCTTGTAGCTTCTGACATGGGATTAGATGGTCATTGGGGAACTGATTAGGAATATTATATATATAACCTTAACATAAGGGGTATTAAATTAAATTTAGAGTTGGATCATGTTGGGCCTAGGGAAAGATAAGCAGAATTCACTTAGAACTATGCGCAAGTATGAAAAGAGCTAAGGCAAAAGAAGAGAAAGGATTTGTGATAGAGGCGGCAACATAAAGAAGGAAGGAATAATAATGAAGGAAAAGAAGGAGAATGAGGTGCCATAGAGGCAGATAAAGAGAATCCACAATAGAAGAGAAGCCATGACAGAGGAAGAAGCCACAACAGAAGAAAAGCCACGATAGAAGGAAAGGACGTGATAGAGAAAGAACATGATAGAGTGGATCCATGTCAAAAGGTGTGCAAGGACACAAAGGTTAGAAAGAGACATGTCAAAAATATCATGGGTATGAGTTCGGATAGAGTTAACAGAATCCGCACATATGAAGGTATATTTGTAAGTCATGGCGTTAGTGCCTACTGACATGTGTCGCTAGAATATGAAAGACAACTTGTTGGCTAAGTATAGGAAGTCGGCTGAGAGAGAGACATGTAAGGAGTATGTAAGGAATCTGTAATGAGTCTGTAAAGAGTCTATAAAAGGAGGAACCCAAGTTGTATGTGGGTTAGCCTCTCTATCCCCTTGAGCCTCTTGATCCTTGTTAGCTTAGTGTATGGTTATTGTTTTACTGTTTGTTAGTTTCGCTAAGTGCATTGAGTCGAGAATATGCAACTGAGTGCACAAAAGTGTATAAGAGATTGAGTCGATCTAGGCCGTGTGTGGATCAGTAGTAGAGTTAAGTAGAGGAATATCAGCGACAAAATATAAGAGAGCATGAGAGAAGAAAGAATTTTGTATAGATAAATAAGGAAGATCTAGAATAGAGTCTGCATCTTAGTGCACATACGAAAGGTGCCATATATTTATCATGCTAGATGAATAGCACCTTTGTGATTTTTTCCTAGATGGGTTTCCACGTTAGATTTTGTATTATTTGTGTGAATGTTGAATGTGTTTAAGTCGCATGTGTATATGTTGTTGTGAATGAGTGTTGATATAAATGATTATGAATGAGCTTAAATTTATTAGTCGGAATGTTATAAGTTGAATGCACCTATGTTTCACTGTGGTTATTGTTATATTATTTTGAAAGGAAGAAGTGTGCCCCGGTCTATATGTGCATAGTAGGCATAAATAATCCATCCACAGTCTTCAATCGAGCCCCTTAGCAGAAGGCCAAGGGACGTGGAATCCTCCACCCAACTACGGAAACCTAGTTCTGGCAGTTACCCATAGAAATATATATTGGGAAAGACTGCATCTACGTCACAGGTGTTGCCAAATAGGCTTTGCTCTATCAGGACAATAT
Source organism: Pseudotsuga menziesii (assembly GCA_001517045.1). Taxonomy (NCBI): domain Eukaryota; kingdom Viridiplantae; phylum Streptophyta; class Pinopsida; order Pinales; family Pinaceae; genus Pseudotsuga; species Pseudotsuga menziesii. The sequence goes on from LPNX010993159.1 coordinate 116,081, forward strand.
ATTGGGCTTTGTTGTGCGCAAGAGAATAGGGGACTGAACCTGGGTCAAAGAGACGCTAGAAGGCCAACAAATGGTTTTTTTTGGGACCCGAATAATTTTGGTGAGGGATATGTTGTGGCATCTGATGAAGCCTGAAATCCAAGATTGGGTGGATTTCAAAGCATTAGAATTTGCACAAAAAGAGAGTAAAGGATCTTGGTGGAACCTGATAGAGTGGTGTTAGAATTTCATCATTAAGCTAGCATTATATTAGGATCTTTACTGAGAGAATAACAAGCACAACAATCAAACACAAGAGACAATGAACACAGTGTTTATCCTCAGGGAAACCATAAATGGTGAAAACCCTACAACTTCCTCAGAGATAGAATTAGCACCAAAAGTAGAACCCAAAACAGTAAGTGATCTCCCGACAACAATAACCTTCTTCTTGTCTAGCTCCAGTGTATTCTCCTTCCTCAACTATGCACTACACTTGAGTGTGTATGAGTTGTGTATTAAATAGAGAGTCCAACTCTCTATTTATACTAATCCCGACATGACAAAAACCCTACTAGGTCCGACCTCACTAGGAGAGTCTAATAACCCTAGTGCCCCGAAACTATAGGGACTTTAACCCTTAGACAATAGGAGGGTTAACCACAATAACTTGACATGACTTGTTTACATGATAGACCTTCCCGATAGGAACATCGGCGTATGACATAACTCAAGTACATCCTGGAATAAACATCGGGTTACAATATATAAGAAATATAAGTGAAATACATTCCGAAGTTGCATATACATCAACACTCCCTCTTAACTAGGAAGGTATTCTTTCGACACAATTTTCAGCACAAGTCTTCTTCTCTGTATCTTATGGATCATCCTCAAGTCCTCTTCACCTTCAAGTCTTCTTCATCTTCAAGTCATCTTCATCTTCAATTCATATTCATCTTCAAGTCATCTTCATCTTCAAGTCATCTTCATCATCGGATCTGGATCATCACTGGACATCATCACTAGATCTGAATCATTACTCGATCTGGATCATCATCATTGGATCTGGATCATCATTGGTTCATCATCACAGGTGCTATCTCTTGATTCTTCTCGTCATAAGAACCTCTACAGAGCCAGTCCTTTTTCATGCTAGATGTATCATCACAGAGCTAGTCCTTTTTCATACTAGATGTGGCATCACAGAGCTAGTCCTTTTTCATACCAGATGAGGCATCACAGAACTGGTCCTTTTTCATACCAGATGTGGCAGGTACTCAGAGCTAGTCCTTTTTCATACTAGATGAGTCTTCACAGAGCTAGTCCTTTTTCATACTAGATGAGGCATCATAGAGCTGTTCCTTTTTCATACCAGATGAGGCATCACAGAGCTGGTCCTTTTTCATACTAGATGTGGTAGCTACTCAGAGCTAGTCCTTTTTCATACTAGATGATTCTTCACAGAGCTAGCCCTTTTTCATGCTGGATGTGCCATCTACACAAAGCTAGTCCTTTTTCATACTAGATGTGTCTTCATAGAGCCAGCCCTTTTTCATGCTGGATGTGGCATCTACACAGAGCTAGTCCTTTTTCATACTAGATGTGTCTTCATAGAGCCAGCCCTTTTTCATGCTGGATGTGCCATCTACACAAAGCTAGTCCTTTTTCATACTAGATGAGCCTCCACAGAGCCAGCCCTTTTTCATGTTGGATGTGGCATTCACACATATACCTGACAATGGAAGGAACCAATCCTCTCACCATGTCACAGCTCTTACATCCGACCATGGAAGGAACCAATCCTCTCACCATGTAGGAAGGGCACATCACTTATATCTGACCATGGAAGGAACCAATCCTCTCACCATTTTAGAAAGGCTCAGCACAGACACATCACTTCCTCTTGGAAGGAATCTCGATCTGGAGAACACCAAGCTTCTCCTTGAAGTACTCAAATTTTACCCTAGCCAATGGCTTAATCAACACATCAGCTATCTGTTCATCCGTCACAACATACTGGAGCTTCACTGCTCCTCTCTGCACCATATCCCTAATATAGTGATACTTGATCTCGATATGCTTCGACTTGTCATGGAATACTGGATTCTCTAACAACTTTACACAACTCTGGCTGTCACAGTATATACAAGTAGCATCTAACTGGAGATCAAATAAATCAGACAGTAGCTTCCTCAGCCATACTGCCTCACATCTAGCTTAACAGGATGCAACATACTCTGCTTCAGCTGTACTTAGTGCCACACAGGATTGCTTTCTGCTAAACCATGAGATCACACCTGATCCCATACTGAAGCAACACCCCGAAGTGCTATTCCTATTGATGGCACTGCCTTCCCAATTTGAATCAACATAACCCTCCAAGTTAATCTTCTGATCAGCCTTATACTTGAGCCCATAATCAACTATACCCTTCAGGTACCTCAGAATATGCTTTGCAGCAGTCAAGTGAACATGTCTTGGATTTGTCAAGTATTGGCTCAAGGTATTCACAGCAAAGCAGATATCTGGTCTCGTGTTCTTCAGGTACATCAAGGACCCAATCATCTGACGATACATCGTGGCATCAACTGTCTCTGATGAAGCATCACTCAATAGTTTTAGGTTTGATGCCATAGGTGTGGTTAATGTCTTGCAGTCCATCATCCCAAATCTCTTTAGGATCTCTACCACATACTTCCCTTGTCCAAGGAAGATTCCATCTGTAGTCTGCCACACCTCCGTACCTAGGAAATAATGAATCATTCCCAAGTCCTTCATCTCTAACTCAGCAGCAAGATTTCTCTTCGTATCGGCAATCAAATCATCCATACCTATCACAAAAGACCATCTACATATAGTAGAAGCATCACCGGGTTTCCATCTTCCACCTTGTAGTAAAGTTTGGAATCTACTTTACTCTTGGTAAAGCCCAAACTGGATAGAAAGCTGTCAATTCTGTCGTACCATGTCCTGGGTGCCTATTTCAAACCGTACAGGGATTTCTTCAATCTACACACATGGGACTCCCTGTCATGTGTCTCAAAACCGAGTGGCTGCTCCACATACACTTCCTCTTCTGATGCACCATTCAAGAAGGCAGTCTTGACATCCATTTGGTCTATCTTCCATTTCATCATTGCAGCCAAAGCAAGTACCGATCTGATGGAAGTGTATCTGGCTACAGGTGCAAAGGTTTCTTCATAGTCTATTCCTTCTTTCTGAGAGAAACCCCGAGCCACAAATCTTGCCTTATACTTTTCAATGCTACAGACTGCAGCATGCTTGATCTTGTAGATCCACTTGGAAGTTACAACTGACTTCCCTTCTGATCTTGGGACAGCATCCCAAACATCATTCTTCATGATCGATTGATACTCTTTGATCATCGCATCCTTCCATTCTTTCCATTATGTTGCTTCTTCATACTCAAAAGGTTATTTATCAATAAAGTCACATAGTAAAGCTACATAACTAGAACAGGATCTGGTTCTCTTTCTTTCTCTGAGATTCTCTTCTGGAACCCCATATCTTTTCGCACCTTGGATAATCTCTCATACCCAAGCAGGTTTCCTCTTGTGAGGATTCTTCTCCTGTGGTGGATCTACATGTCTTTGTGGTTCTTCAAATTCTCGATCTTCTTCTTGAGTTTCTTCATTCATGATTGTATCATGAATTCTGGGAGCTTCTGCTACTTCAGGATCTTCAGAAGGCTTCTTTATAGATTTGATGTAGGCTGAATCTTCATCAAATGTTACATCCCTACTGATGTCAATCTTCTTGAACCCTAGGAAGTATATTCTGTAAGCCGGTCGAGGTTTCAGAGTATCCCACAAATATACCCTTCTTTCCTGAAGGATCTAATTTTGTTCTCTTCTCTTTTGGAATGTGTATGTACACAGGACAGGCGAATATTCTGAGATGGCTGACTTTTGGTTTCTTGCCGAAGAATACTTCTTCAGGAGTCTTGTTCTCAAGTACTCTGTGTGGAGTACGGTTCTGTACATACACTGTTGTTCTGGTTGCTTCTGCCCAAAGATGCATAGGAAGATCTTGATCATGAAGGATAGCTCTTGCAGCTTCCATGATAGTTCTATTCTTCCTCTCTGCAATCCCATTCTGATGTGGATTATAAGGAGTAGACAACTCCCTATTAATCCCTAAGTCTTTACATAGTTCCTTGAACTCATTTGAAGTGAATTCTCCGCCATTGTATGATCGAAAAGTCTTTATCTTCTTTTCAGTATGGTTCTCGATCAAGGCTTTGAATTCCTTGAACTTGTTGAACACTTCATCTTTATTCTTCATGAAGTAAATCCATGTCTTCCTAAAAAATTCATCAATAAAAGAGACATAGTACACATACCCACTTAGTGAGCTTAATGACATTGGTCTGCATACATCGGAGTGGATAATTTCCAAGATTCCTTTTGCTTTGCTTTCGCTACTTGGAAATTTCTTCTTTGTGTTCTTTCCTTTCGCACATCCTTTGTAGACCCCTTCATGTTTTGCTTGAATTTCTGGAAGACCTTCAACATCTTTGCTTGCAAGTGGTAGTGCTCTGTAATGCACATGTACAAGCCTTCTATGCCAAAGTTCATTTGGTTCTACTGTGTCATGAACCAAAGCTTGATCTGGTTGGCCCTTCAACTTGTATAGACCTCCTTCTTGTTCTCCAATCACTATTGCATTGTCAAAAGTCTTTCCCTTTGGCCACATAAGAACTTGGCCATCTACAAAAGCAACCCTCATTCCTTTTGCATCTAATGCAGATATGGAGAGAAGCTTCTTCTTTAGTTCTGGAACAAATAATACATTCTTCATCTTCAAAGACTTTCCTGAGTCTAGATTATAGGAGGATTCACCACTACCTTTTACTGGATATTGGTAGTCATTCCCAAGTTTCACCTTGTGAGGTGACTCATGTTCAGATAGCTTCACAAATGATTCTTTGAATCCCGTCATGTGCTTGGAAGCACCACTGTTTATGAGCCAATCATTGCTTCCATGTGAAAAAGTTCCCGTGAGAGCGGAGATCAGTACATATTCTTTCTCACTTGAAGAATCATCACTTTCTTGTCTAATTCTCTTTGTGGAAGGTTCATCATCCTCTGCAGCATGGGCATGATGTCTTCTCTTGTTTCCCTTCTTCTTTAGGTTTCTTTTGTTAGGGCAGAATCTGGATATGTGACCTTTCTCATCACATGTGTAACATCTAATAGTATTCAGATATTTTCTTGAATGTGAGATCTTACCTTTGGAGTGATAATGGGTCCTTCTGTTTTTCTTGGAGTGAACTGTGAGAGCTTGATCTTCACTTCCCATCTTCTCTTCTCGAGCTACTATTCGAGCTTCTTCTTGAGAGCATTCTTCCCACAGTCTGTTGAACTTGATGAACTTCTTTCTGGCACAGATTCCTTGAATGAAAGAGTCCCATGATCTAGGGAGACCATTCAAAATGGTCATCACAATATATGCATTTTCCACTTCTTCATCTACTGCTTCCAGCTGCTCCTTGATCTGAGAAACCCTTGTAAAGTAATACTGAATAGTCTCAGCATTCTGAATCTTCACATTCTTCAATTGGTCTATCAGAGTCATCTTCCTGTTTATGTTCTTCCCTTCAAACAATTTGGTTAGGGCATTAAACATAGCTTTAGGTGTCTTGAGGGAGGACACCTGTGGTATGAGATGATCCTTGATAGAATCAGCAATGATTCTCTTTGCCATAACCAACTTCTTCTTATGCAAGGCCTTAGCCTCATCTCCCTTTGGAACTGGAACCTCCTCATTAATATAGGAGTCCAACTCATTTTCTTCCATGACCATGGAGATCCTATACTTCCAGGCTCGGAAGTTATCATCTCCCTCAACCTTTTCATCAAGCTTGGTATGATGAGACATCTTAAACTGAGAACCTCAAATGGAAATACAAAAGATTTAGATCTTACCAGGTCAAGATGTCAGATCTAGATTTGGATCTGAAATCCTGTAGTGCTGGTTCAGTAGCAAATTAGGGTTTTGCTTTTCCAGAGTTCTATCCACCCAAATGCCTTGAAATTTATCCCTAACTTCAATTTTGGGGAGGAGATCAATCTAGGCCTAGGCTCACTGAAAAAATTCTCTTCTATGAAAAGCCCTAATTTTCAGCAGCAGTGTTGGATCCAAAACTGAAAAAACCTCAGAATTAGATTCTGCTTCGACAGAAAGATGCGCCCTAAGGAGGAGAGTTATTCCACCTTACTTTTGCTGAAAAACTATGGAGGAAGATCCACAAACTAGGAATCCCTAGTTCCCGCAGCTGCACAGTGTCTTCTTCTCAGGTTAGCTCTGATACCATGTTAGAATTTTATCATTAAGATAGCATTATATTCGGATCTTTACTGAGAGAATAACAAGCACAACAATCAAACACAAGAGACAATGAACACATTGTTTATCCTCGGGGAAACCATAAATGGTGAAAACCCCGCAAATTCCTCAGAGATAGAATCACCACCAAAAGTAGAACCCAAAACAATAAGTGATCTCCTGACAGCAGTAACCTTCTTCTTGTCTAGCCCCAGTGTCTTCTCCTTCCTCAACCATGCGCTACACTTGAGTGTGTATGAGTTGTGTATTAAATAGAGAGTCCAGCTCTCTATTTATACTAATCCCGACATGACAAAAACCCTACTAGGGCCGACCTCACTAGGAGAGTCTAATAACCCTAGTGCCCCAGAACTGCGGGGACTTTAACCCTTAGACAATAGGAGGGTTACCCACAATAACTTGACATGACTTGTTTACATGATATACCTTCCCGATAGGAACATCGGGGCATGACATAACTCAAGTACTTCCCGGAATAAACATCGGGTTACAATATATAAGAAATACAAGTGAAATACATTCCGAAGTTACATATACATCAATAAGTGGTTGGGTCAATACCTCTACACGGATATTCATGAGATTTTATTTTTCAAATTCCCCATTGTACTGCATGAGTGGTTGTCTAGGTTGGAAAACCGGCAAAGAAAATTCCAAGGAGGAGCACCAATAGAGTGGAATCCTCGGTTAATTCAATGACTAAAAAGTGTGAGCAACCATGTGTCGAGGGTTGTTGGTTTCTGGGTAGACATTATTTTAGAGGGATATGTTACTGCATTTGTTATTGATACAATAACCTCATATAGTGAGGCAGAGCGGAAATTTTTCCAAGCACCTCGCGGAATATATTTTCCGTCCCTAAAAACCTGGATAAAGATGCTTGTATGTGAAAAAGGAATCCTGTGAATGTAACAGTTAAAAACTATGCGAACAAGGTTGGAAATGTCACACCAGAACTGTGTGAAAAATGGAGTAAACTAAGTTGAGATGTTCCTTGTAGATAGCAGAACTGAACTAGATATTGGTTGTTTAAGAAGTGAAAGAATATTTAGGTCGGGAAAGAGAAGAAAGACTCTGCTAGAAAGAGAGAGTTTTAGTACAACCAAAGAAGAATATTATGAGGTTGCGTCGCATGTTAATGAAGGTTATTACGATGAGGAAGAAGAATATCAACCCGTATCTGAAGAAGAAGAATCAGAAGAGTCAATAGAAACTCAAAGATCAGAGCACGAGTAAGGTACACCTACAACTCCACATACATCGCTAGAGATAAGATTTAGAAACTCGTATCCAAGTAGATTTGTAAATATAAATAGAACTAACATTGTGAATAGTGGACAAGGGAGTCCGACTACTCAAAATTTTGTCCCAGGTGTATCAGGAGCCAACATAATGCCTACAACAAACATTAAGTTGCCAATATTTAATGGGAATGGGTTGGAATACCCAGAGAAACATTGGTTTCTCTATGAATTTGTATGGATTGTGCGATAGATCAAGGATGAGAACATAAACAGAGCACAGATGGTCACAACTATGCAAGGTCGTGCGATGGACTGGTACATGAAGTTTTCTATAGTGCTAGTAGGAGTTGCGCAAAAAACGCTTCACCAGATTCGAATCGGAAAGATATATGAGTTTAGAAAATCAAAGTCTGAGTCGAAGTGCATTATAGAGATTCAAGAAATTAAACAGCTACCTACAGAGTTTGTTTGGGACTTTGACCAGAGATTCAAGACATTAATGGCCAAATTAAGATTCCAGATGTCGGATGTACACCATAAGGAATGGTTTATTGTTATGTTGTTACCACACATATGGATACCATTGATGAAATGAAAGATTTTTTATCAGAAAGAAGCTTTGGAAATATCCATGAAGCTAGAATCCTCACCAATTGGAGAAACCAACGCGGGAATGATGCACATTCAGTCGCAACTGGCTAATCTTACAATAAAACTCAAGGATATCAAGAAAGGAAAACAAATTCAAGAAGATCTATGGAGTACAAGGTGCAGAATAGAGGGGAGCCACAAAGATATTTGTTCGACACCCATGAACTATGTCGCAGCAGGAGCGCCAAACCTGATAAACACCCAAGGGATGCCTCAGTGAAGAATATGTATAACTAGAGATCATCAATCAAAAGAATGTTTGTATTTACAGAAGATTGTAAGTAAACCAGCTAGTTTGTATTGTAATTTTTGTAAATTAGTAGGTTGTGATTAGAAATATTGTAGAGCACTTCAATTGCTGCAAGAAAAAACAATGGATACCTACTTGATGAAGAATGATGAGAATATGAAAGTTGAACGAGCACGAGCTCAGTATCAGCCTACTCGATATCCACCAACATAATTTCAACAACCACAATATCCTCAGAAACAATATAAACAGAATCAGTATGTGCCGCAGCAACACTACCCTCAGCCAAGGGGGGTGGAAATTTTCGAGGCCAAGGAAAACAACAATGAGGAGGAGGATTTGGTCAAGGAAGAGGCCAAATCATATGTTATAATTGTGGACAACTAGGGGATTTTACTCGAGATTGTACAAGTCCCACGAATACATGTACGTACTATACAACATTTGACCATACTGTCGAATAGTATCTGCAATTAATTATGAAAAGGCAGGCTTGAACCGTGGGAAGTCCCAATCCCATGCAGAATCTGAACCTGAAGCCCAATCAAAATATCTAGATGATTTCTATCGAGCCAAGAGAACCCAATATTGTTGGTTTAACAAGAGGAGGTGTTGCGACGAGACTTGGCCAAAATACACAGCATGGACAACCACAAGTGCGACTTGCGACACAAAAGAAAGCACCACTAGACATCCAAAAGGAAAAGGAAGCATTCTTGGACATACAACCAGAATTTGTTGATACTAATCAAAATTTGACATCTAGACAAGTAAAAGAGATGCCCAAAATATTTGAGAATCTACTTAGGAAGAAGCCAATGAAAAAGGTTAGTAAGCTCAAATAATTTTTCAAAATTTGTTTAGCACTAATCCATGATAAAGATGTTGTCGTAGAATTGACAACACTCATAGAAGAAACCCCAGAGGAAGTGTGACCTGGAAAAAGAGTTAACCATGTTGGGAAAGGATTGCAAACTTTTCGTGAGTTACGAATGACTGTGCAAATAGAAGACTATGACATGGAATATATCATTTCAGATATGGGATCTGATTTCAATATCTTAACAAGATAGACATGGGAAAGCATGAACAAGTCATGACTGGATTGGTCTCCCATTTAGTTAATATTAGTGAATCATTCAAAGGTTCTGCCCATTGGTCAACTAACACAAGTACCTGTCGAAATGGAAGGCCTGAGGACATACGCAGACTTTGAAGTGATCGACATTATCGATGACACAAATCCATATCCTACACTGTTGGGGATTGATTGGGAAATAGATAATCGGACCATAATTAATTTAAGAAAAGAATATTGTCTTTTGAAGATTCAGAGATGTGGGTGGTCGCGCCAATTGATTTGCTCGAAGGGAAGATATATGTTGATATAGTGAACAGTGAAGGCCAAGGTAATTACCTGGATCAACTATATAATATCATGTCTTCAAGAGACGACTATATAAATCCAGCAGCTGATGGAAAGTTGAGTTGGCGGAGTGTTAACTGTTGTACATCCAATTCAGGCAAAGCATTAGAAATATGGCAGAATCGGTTGCATGAAGTTTCCATGCGAATATGCACAATAATTACAAGATATGTGCGATGGGTAGGAACTGAAGCAAGTGAGCTTCCTACATATGAAGGTATGTCTAATCTTGCATCCTTTTTAGTGGAATTTGAAGAAAAAGTCATCGAATCGCAATGATTGTCTGCATTGGACTTTGTGTTGAAAGCTACGCCCACTAGATGGTGGGGTACACATAAACAATATATCTATGAATGGACGCAATGCAGAAGACTGTTGGAGATTGTATTTGGAGAAGATATCAGTTATACTGATCGCAAGTATACAAGATTGACAAATCCTATCGAACATATTGAGCATTGTCGCATGACATGGCAAGAGTTTCCGCGACAAGAATGGGTTCATCTCTTTATACATACATTGGATATGGTACCAAGGAGTTGGTACACGTCAATGGAGCTACGAAGAGGAACTCTCGAGTTGGAAGAGTTAGCTACAAGTTTCACACAAACATTTGAGTTTGCAAGTGATTGTCCAATAATTGATGCTGCACTGTAGATAATGAAAGAAAATATATTTTGGGAAATCCCTGTTGCAACTAGAAATTTCCATCAATGCAGTGTGTTACGGAGAGAAATTCCTATGGCTTGGGGTACCACAATAGACAGCTAGACTCCAGAAATCAATCTTTCCCAATATGCAATAGAAATAAACAATCTAA
>LPNX010993159.1:132477-189826 GCA_001517045.1 Pseudotsuga menziesii
ATCCGCTATAACACAGTGCAACAATCCGCCATTGGATGGAATGTTACAACGTCACGGGAGAACGAGATGACGAGGACTTGCTCGACATAAAAATAGCTGAGTCAAAAGGTATGCATGTCGTGGAAGGATTTGGAATTTCCAGCAACTAATTCCTAAGTGCACTTAAAATTAAGAAAGTAAATATTGGCTTGTCTGAAAATCCAAAGTTCTCCAATATTGGAGATTACTGGGATGATGAAACTGTGGGAAAGATCATTGATTTGTTGCATGAATTTCAGGATCTATTCCCTACAAAAATTTTAGAAATGAAAGGAATAGTCGAATATTTTGGTGAAATGAAGATACCTTTGAGGCCTAACGCAAAACCAGTTAAGCAACGACCATATAGATTGAATCTATGATACAAAGAAAAGGTTAAGGATGAATTGGATCGAATGTTAGAGGCAGGTGTTATAGAACCTATCGAAGAATCAAAGTGGATTAGCCCAATTGTAGTACAGGACAAGAAGACCTCAGGTGAAGTAAGAATTTGTGTTGACCTGAGAAAGTTGAATGATGCTTGTTTACATGACCCGTTTCTAACTCCATTTACAGATGAGGTACTAGAGAATGTTGGAGGGAAAGAAATGTACTCTTTCACTGATGGATTTTATGGCTACCATCAGATCAGAATTATAGAGGAGGATTGACACAATACTACCTTTGCAGAGGAGTGGGCATGTTTCTAGTATACGTTAATGCCCTTTGGACACAAGAATGCACCTACGATTTTTTCCAGAATCGTAGTGGTTGGCTTTAAATATTTTATACACAAATTTCTTGAAGTATACTTCAATAATTGGATAGTATTTGGGCTCATAAAATACCATATAGAGAGCCTGAGAATGATGTTGGAACATTGTCACCAGTATCAAATTACCCTGAATTTGAAGAAATGTATCTTTTGCACACCTTTTGGAACTCTACTGGTCCATGTGGTCAATCATGATAGAATTTTGGTTGAACCAGCCAAAATTGTGATCATCCTCGACCTACCACCACCTACTACAATTAAATAGTTAAGAGCGAGACTAGGACACACTAGATACTACAGGAAATTTATCAAAGAATATGCGGAGGTGACTACTCTAATGGAAAAGTTGTTGAAAAAAGATAATAAGTTTCAATGGATAATAGAATGCCAAGAAATTATAGACAAGTTGAAGAACAAGATGGCTACTATGTCAATACTTGTATTTCCAAACTGGGAAAAATAATTCCATGTTCATGTCGACACATCCTCTATTGCACTCGGCATGGTACTGACGCAGCCTAGTGAAGGATCGATTGATCATCCCATTGCCTTCACTAGCAGAATATTATCAACTGCAGAGAAGAATGATACCACGACGGAAAGACAAGGGCTAGTGATGGTATATATGTTGCATAAATTCAAACACTATTTGCTGGGAGGACACTTCAAGATGTACACTAACCATTATGCGTTGAAATACTTGGTCAATAATCTAGTGTTGGGGGGGAATATTTGTCAGTGGATTCTCCTCTTCCAAGAATTTGATTTTGAGATAATTATTAAACCTAGTCGATTGAATTTGGAGCCAGACCATCTTTCAAGGATCAAAAGTGGAGAAGAACCTACTAGTCTTGAAGATAATATTCTTGATGTGCAACTGTTTACGATAACCATGTTTAATGATCAGTATCGAGATATCATACAATTTTTAAGTATGGGTTACGTGCCAGCTAAATTAACCACTACACAGAAGAAGCAGTTGGTTGTGCATGCTGTAGATTTCCAATTGATCGCTGGACACTTGTATAAGATGAGTCCTGATGAGATTATGTGGTGCTACGTTTTGGAGCATGAGTTCCCAATGATATTAAATGAAGCACATGTTGGTGTCATAGGAGGCTACTATGCAGGAAGAGCTACAGTGCACAAGATTTTGCAAGCTGGGTTATGGTGGCCCACCATGCATGCACACGCATGGGATTATTGTCACAACTATGATGTCTCTCAAAGGACTGGAAAGCATTACTGAAGAGATGAAATGTCATTGGTACCACAGATAACATTGCAGACATTTGATAAATGGGTTGTTGATTTTGTAGGACCTATCAGTCCAACATGGACGCACATGGCAGCACGATATATTATCACTGCGACTGATTACTTAACCAGATGGGATGAAGCAACACCAGTAAAAGATTGTACTACTACGACTACTGCCAATTTTCTATTTGAAAATGTTGTGACAAGATTCGGGTGCCCAAAGATTTTAATCAGCGATCAAGGTACACATTTTGTTAATCAATTGATTGAAGAACCAATGGAGGAATTTCTGATTCAACATAGAAGGACAACACCATATCACCCTCAAACAAATGGAGCGGTGGAAGCATTCAACAAAATTATGGAAAACGCATTGACAAAGGTTTTTAATGCCCGAAGAGATGACTAAGACTAGAATATTTTCATAGTATTATGGGCATATTGAATGACATGTAAGAAGTTGACAGGTCAAACTCCATTTCGGTTGGTGTATGGGAAAGAAGTTGTCATGCCTATGGAGTACATTGTACTGAGTCTAAGAATTGTTGCGATGATCGAAATGACAGATGTTGATGATATCGAAGATATGTTACTTCAACAAGTACAATTGGAAGAAGAACGTTTTGTCGTAGGGTTTCATCAAAATGAGGAAAAGCAAAGACATAAGGTATGGCATGATTGACACATTAAGAACAATCAATTTCAAGTTGGAGGTCTTGTTCTTATGTATGATAGCAAATTATTCAAGCACCTAGGGAAGTTAAAAACTCATTGGTTAGGATCGTACATTGTCAAAGAGATCATTGATGGAGGAGCAGTGAAACTAAAAAAAATGGATGGGACGAAAGTTATAGGACTCGTCAATGGGAGTCGACTAAAACCATATTATGATAGCTGCGACACAGTCGGATAAAAAAATAAAATTAAATAAAAATTTTAAAAAAAAAGAGAAAAGAAAGAAAGATAAGCCAAAATTTATGGTTGTAGACTGCTATTCTGTCGCAACAAGAAGTGAAGTTTCACAGACTTGGCGTCTGGCGAAGGTCAAAATGATGAGAGAAGACACTTGGTATGTCGCAAGAAAGGAACCCTATTGAAGGTAGAAAATCGGTCGCAAGGACTGCGACTCAGTCGCAAGAAATATGAACAGTGTAAATATGATAGCTAGATGTCAGTCAATTCCCATAGGACAACTGGAGTGCATTAAGTTGAAAAAACCGCGAGAATCTAGCGGCGTATTTTTAAGTCACTTTGCTCATAATTATAATGACTTCATAGAGAAAAGTGGCAGGATATTTTGTTGTTCCCGTATGATGATTCGGAAAGGTGATCCATGTGATGGATCGTGTTGTCGTTATTCCACTTGATGGTTACGTGTGTGAAGATATGACAGACTGAATGAGTAGGTATTTCCTGCATTTACCTTCACTTTCAACTCAGTCTAATGCACTACAATGAAGAATTGCTCTCTACAAAAACCTAGGGCCAAAGTAAGTTGTTGCATAAGTATGGTTATTATGAGTCCTAGCGGCATTGCACTCACATGCTCCATGATTGAATCCATGATACCTATGTTGGTCGAGGAAAATGTTGTCGGATATGTCCCACCGCAAGTAAGGATAGGAGTGGAAGTTGAGCTCATTCTAGTCCTCTCTCAGATAAGTATACGCATAAACCAACCGAGTTCGCCATTGAGGAAGCATTCTCGTTTCCACAAGAGTAAAGTTGTCTCAGCATTGCTAATGAAGAATGAAGAAGCAACGGTTGGAATTCAAGTGCCAAATGACATCCCACCGAAGTCGCTGGATAGACTTATGGAACAATTCGCTAGAGTGCACAACATCCATTGCTAGAGCCCGTAGGTTCGGACCAGTGTTCGAATAACGACAAACAGAGAAAAAGGCCACCATCATCACCATCATCTCTATAAGAAGCTCAAGACATAAGTAGTGATGATGTTTCAAACAAGAAGATGAAATGGTAGATCCTGACGACGAAAGATAAGACATCGATGAAATGGTTGATTTCATCGTAGAAGAAGCAGAAGACATCGATGAAATGGCTGATTTCATCGTTAAAGAAGCAGAATATGTTGATGAGATGGTTGATTTCATCGTCAAAGAAGAAGAATACATCAACGAGATGGCATATTTTACCAGTAGTAGAATAGAGAAGACGATTAGATACCGAGTTGTATGGTTAACGAAGAAGAAGTTGACGAACATGGTCCTCCTGTGAGAGGCAAAAGACCAAATGACAAATGCCTTGGCATGCACTTCGGATCCCATATTCATCTTTCAAAATTAGTGGTGTTGATGAGCTTTTCTATCTCTTCTGTCCTACCGCTTCGAAACAATAAATTTTTTCTGATAGAAGAACGAAGGAAAACAACAACGGAAGCTAAGAAGAGGACTGAAGACACAAAATCAATATGTGGTAAGGATGTCGACCAAGTCTCGCAAGCTTGGGTAGCTTTAGTTGAAGATGCAAAACTAGAGAAAGTCACGGAGGAGTTGCACAAAATTGAAGCAGATGTGAACCAGATGAAGAGCACAATGAAAAAATCACCCTTAGCAGAAAAAATGGCTAAGGAAACAGAGATGAAAAAATTGCAACAATAGGTTACAGTGCTATGCACGCAACAGCAGCAACGCGCAGATAAGGTTGAAGAGTTGTAGGTTGATGCTGAAAGAGTTACATGCATTATTCATCCTACACATCAAAAGGTGCAAGAAGCGGCATAGTCAGCTTAAAAGGTAATGTCAGAACATACTAGTTCAAACCTTGTGGAGCAATTGAAGAAGTCCTCCAGGAAGTAGAAAGAGTAATGAAAATCTTACAAGATTCTCAAAGCAAAGCCAACCCAAGTGAATAGATGGAGGAATAAGCTTTGCGTGGCTCGGGACGAGCCACGGGTGAGTGTTGGGGGCTTGTTGGGCCTAGGGAAAGGTAAGCAGAATTCACTTAGAATTCTGCAAAAGTATGAAAAGAGCTAAGGAAAAAGAAGAGAAAGGAGTTGCGACAAAGGTAATGACAGAAAGAAGGAAGGAAGAACGAACGAAGGAAAAGAAGGAGAATGAGGTGGGACAGAGGTAGATAAAGAGAATCTGCAATAGAAGAGAAGCCATGATAGAGGAAGAATATGCAACAGAAGAAGAGCCATGATAGAAGGAAAGGACATGACATAGAAAGAACGTGATCAAGTGGATCCTGTCAGAAGGCGTGTAGTGGTGCAACGGTTAGAAAGTGACAAGTCAGAAATATTGTGGGTATGAGGTCGGCTAGAGTCGATGGAAGCCACACACATGAAGGTATCTTTGTAAGTAAGGTCGTTAATGCCTACTGACATTTGTCACTAGAATAGGAAAGACAACCTGTTGGCTAAGTATAGGAAGTCGACTGAGAGAGCGACATGTAAAGAGTATGTAAAGAGTTTATTAAATGAGGAACCCAAGTTGTATGCGGGTTATCCCCTTTAGCTCCTTGAGCCTCTTGATCATCATTAGCTTAGCATTTGGTTATTGTTGTATTGTTTCTTAGTTTTGGTAAGTGCATTGAGTCGAGAATCTGCAACTAAGTGCGTAGAAGTGTAGAAGAGACTAAGTCAATCCAGGTTGTGTGCGGAGTGTGTGCAGATCCGTAGTAGAATTAACTAGAGGAAGATCAACGACAAAATATAAGAGAGCATGAGAGGAGAAAGAAGTCTGTATAGATAAAGAAGGAAGATCTAGAATAGAGTTTGTAGCTTAGTGCACAGACCAAAGGTGCCATATATTTCTCATGCCATATGAAGAGCACCTTTGTGGTTTTTTCTTGGATGGGTTTCCACGTTAGATTCTATGTTATATGTGTGAATGTTGAATGTGTTTAAGTTGCATCTGTATATGTTGTTGTGAATGCATGCTGATGTAAATGCTTATGAATGAGTTTAAATATATTAGTCGCATTGTTATAAGTTGAATGCACCTATGATGCACTATGGTTATTGTTATATTATTTACAAAGGAAGAAGTGTGTCGCAGTCTATCTGTGCATAGTAGGCATAAATAATCCATCCACGGGCTTTAGTCGAGAGCATTGGAAGAAGGCCAAGGGATGCAGAATCCTCCACCCAACTACGAAAACCTGGTTCTGGAAGTTAACCATAGAAATATATCTCGGCTGAGACTGCATCTGTGTCATAGGTGTTTCTAATTGGAATTTTCTCTGTCGGGCCGATATCTTGGGCTTTGGTGTGCGCAAGAGAATAGGGGACTGAACTTGGGTCAAAGAGACCACAGAAGACCAATAGATCAATTGGTGTTGTCATGGAAAAAGTATGAAGGGGCATTGACTGCTAAATTAACATATGGACTTCTGGCTCAATCTCATTACGAGGATGATCAGGCCTGATGGACTAGGAGAATTTGGAAGTGGAGGGATCCTACCAAATTAATATGTTTCTCCTGGTTATGCCTAGAGAACAAAATTCTCACCTGGGAGAATCTTTAGAAGCATGGTTGGCTTGGTACTGGGCTCTGTGTCTTGTGCTACCATGATTTGGAAGCTGTCGACCATGTTTTCTCTCTATGCTCTTTTAGCAAGCTGGTTTGGAGGACTGTATGTTCATTACTTCATATTGCTTTTTGCTGGGGGGACTGGTCACTTGGCTCAAAACTTGCAAGATTGGCAGGAGTCCGATTACTATTTCAAGTGTCTACCGATCTTCATTTGGTGGCACATCTAGCTTATGCAGAACATGATCATTTTCCATGGAAAGTCATCGGACTATAACCTCTATGGTATGAAATATGTTGGTATGTTTAAGGAATACATACTAGACTCTCAGCTCAAATCACCTTGTACATTGTCTGGACCATCTTATATGGAGGGATTTGCTGCAGGTTTCTTCGACGGTGTTGCTCAAAGATGTGTTGGTGGTGGTTGTGGAGCATTTTTGCAGATTAACAAAGATCATATTTTCCATCTCTATATGGGATGCATACATGCTACAAATACAAAATCTGAACTACTTGTCATTTGGTGCATCCTACATTTTGCTTGGTTGATTGGCATTCCAACACTGCAGATCTTTGGAGACTCCTCAGTGGTCATCAATTGGCATTTGGGGTTGTCAAAACTTGGAGCTCTTGATCTTACACATTGGACCTCAAAGTTTAAGGATTTGGCTTTAAATTTTGAGCAGCGCCAGGTTTCTCACATTCATAGGGAATATAATTTATAGGTTGGCATCCTGTCAAAGAAGGATTTACAGAGTGCGGAAGGGACCCTCCATTACTAGGATTCATTGAGGGAGAATTTATTGTCAAAGGATCATTGAACTTCTTCAATTTTCAGTACTAGTTTTGCTTGTTTCGGCTTCTCTTATTGAAACAATTATTGTACATTTTATGAAATGTGTCATACTACTGGCCTTTATTGGAATGGGTCCAGTCTATATGCTTTCTAATGGGTCCCTCTTTGTATGTTTTTGGTATATTGTGATAGTATTTTGGGATCTGGCCTAGATAATGAGTTATGAGAGGTGACGACATTCACATTTCTACCTTAGAGATGTGGTTGTTACTTACTTCAATGATATGTATTTTCTTCTCTTCAATTCAAAAAGAATAGCAAAATTATAATTTTTTTTTGGTAAAAAAGAAATATTTTTCATTAATCAAGTAATTTAAATGTATTATGAAATGCTTAACCATAATAACTTATTTATCCAAAATTACAATTTCAATAAAGATTGTTTCTTAGAATTCTAATAATAATAAATAAATAAATCACTCGCCTAAACTTCTAAGTTTTGGACTCTAGTTAGTAATTTGTTCAAATTGTTAACTTTTTTATTGTATAAATAAATTTAACATCCTTGAAAATCTCTAAACACCAAAATTATGTAATTCCAACAAAATAAATATATATAAACACCAAAATTATGTAATTCCAACAAAATAAATAAATGACTGGTCTAAACTTCTAAGTTTTGAACTCTACTTAGTAATTTGTTGAAATTGTTAATTTTTTTTTATAAATAAATTTAACATCCTTAAAAATCTTTAAATACCAAAATTATGTAATCCAACAAAATAAATATAAATATATATATATATACACCAAAATTATGTATTTCCAACAAAATATATATATAGGAATTCCAGATTTCATCTAAAAAAAAAATCTAAAATGTAAAACGCTTATCTCTTATTCAAAAACAATAATCTTTAAACACTAATACAACTTCTTTAACCTTTATCTAACTTCTCTAACCAAAATATTCGACTTAATTTCTAACTTGATAATGATTATTTTTAATAAATAAAATAACCAAACGTTAATTTCTAACTTGATAATGATTATTTTTAATAAATAAAATAGCCAAACGTCAAATTAATTAAAAAAAACCTATACGACAAAAGGCCCTTTCCCTATCGCACATATCTCTTGTAATTTGAAATTATAACGTCCAAGTCCCATTAAATCACAAATGAAAAGTAATGAATAAGCAGTTATAGAATGTGTCAATGCTAAAGCGGTGCAGCAGGGAGGCACTGGCATTGGTAATTTGGTGCTCTTCCAAGGCTGCCAACCTGGCAGAGGTCACTTTCCAGATTCCAAAGCAGCTTGGGACTCTCAAAAACCGGATGAAGCCGGTAGCCTACCCCACGGGAAGTTAGAACAGGTTGGATAGCGTGGCTATCGATGCCAGATGACACAGTGATTGTTTATCGGTGACATGCCATGTGGAAAACAGAAAACCGTGTACGCTGTGCCTGTGGAAAGCAGGGAAACGTCTCGTCATTTTTATGAGAAACGCGGGGAAAGGAAAAAAGAATGACATGTAGGCGGAAAAGCGAGAGGAAGAAAGAAATGACCAAGAGAACGACGTGTAACGCTCTGTGAAACAGATTTGCAGGGGTTGAAGCCGCGCAAAGCTTTTATATGGGCGCCGGAGATTATTGTTTCAAACCGCTGATCTTTTACTTTCACCGAGTTTTGCCTCCTATTTCCGTCGCGTTATTTGTGGATTCGTCGGAATATTGGTCTTCCTTCCGTTTTATCTAAATTTTGACCCCTTTTATGCGGAGGTCGGGCGTTAGAAAAAAATAAACAGTCGAGAAGCCTAATGCGCCGCATCTTTCGTTTCTGGCTTGCAAAACGGGGAGAGCTCGGGTTCTAGAAGAAATTTCTGGTGTATTTGAACAGATCATTTAACTGCTTATTGTTCATGACGGTGTTTTAGGATCTCTGAAAATCCAGAACCGTGATTGAGAACATAAAAGGCTTCTGCTAAAATCTTGAAGGGATTGATGCACCGAAGCCCTGATTTTAGCGCTCGAATTGGGAAAAAAATAACGTGTGCAGCATTTTAAGCGCGGATGATATTTTTTGTACCTGAGAATTTAGGATTCGGAGGAGAAGCTATGAGGATTTCAAGCCTGTTTTGTCAAAGATCGCCCCAGACTATTGTTTCCGGTATTCAGAACACGGAATGAGGTTTCAAGAAGGGAATAGAGTATTTTTGCCGGCCTGTTGTGTTCAGAATTGTAAATAAAGTTATTCCGTGCGTTCTAAGAATCGGATTATGTAAAGAACATCTTTATCTGCCATCCAATTGCTTTTCCGGTAAAGATCTCTTCGTAAGCCGCCTCGTTTGAGGTGTCAGGCCCAAATTAATAGCCGGGAAAAGCGGTTTGCTATCGTTCACACGGGATTCGTTCGGGCAAGCTGCTTTATAGTTTATTAAGATGTACCTGACTGATACTTTAAAGGGAAACTTTCCTCGGTAACAAGACTTATAAGGAAAACGCTGTATGCTAAAATTTAATGGTTTGGAGCTGTTATTGGCTTTGTATCCGAAGGAAGCTGAGCATTGACGGAGCTACCATGGCATTCAAAAGAGGCTCTTCTAAAGAGGCTCTTCATCATCGAAGTAGGAACAGCAATTATCGCGTGCCAGTCAAAACCTTGCTTGTTATCTTCGTTCTTGTGCCTCTGCTCTTCCTTGCAAGCCGAGTAGGCAACTTCAAATCTACTGCAGGTAAGCTCTTGAATTTACGGTCCATAGCTTTTGCCGTTTGTAAAATACTGAGTTAAAAACCGTGGTCGAAGTTAAAACCCCAAATGGCTTTGCTCTGTAACAATTTTAATATTTGGCACGCAACAAGATTTACCAGTTCTTTGGAAAAATTACTAAAATGTTAAAGAAAATCTTCAGAGAACTCTATTGTGCATTTTGTTTGTGTGCTTGCCTTCTTATGGCTTTTACATTATCGTCGATATCAACGGCATTTTCAATTCGAATGCAATTTTTAAGTGCATTGTGAATGCCAACCAAACATTTTTTCCGTATTGCATTTTCCTCATATAAGCCATAACGTATTTGCCTTTGTTGCTTGAACAGGCCAGAAGAAGAATTTACTTCAAGAACATTTCAGGGTATGCTCTTGACACTTTCTAGAAAATCCTAAGCTTAAAGTTTCTGCGTCTCTTGCAATAATTTTAAATCAATTAATGGGACTGGAAAAAGGTAACATAAACAGAGTATGCAATAGGAGTGCTTAGTGCTTCCTCGACAATGTCAAACATCAGAGAAATAGCACAAGCCAGGAGGCACAAAAACTTGAGAAAGACAAGAAAGAGGAAGATTGGAAAACCTCATGATATTATTTTTTTTTTCATTTGAAAACTAATATACTTAGAAGCCTTAGCTGATTTGAGTCCAAGTCGCCAAGGGCATGAGCTGCTTGGCCTTGTTGTTGAATTGGCTCTAAATGGTTTAGTGAATGATTCCAAACATTGATGGTATGTTCACATAGTAAATCGTTTTCTGATTGTTGTTAGATTTTTCTTTTTAGCAATGGTCAGAAAATGGTCATTGTTTTAATAATAAATCCGGTGATTGCCTGAAATGTGCACACAGTGATTTTTCTATTTTTATTTGGATGTTTTGTTTTTTTATTGACATTAAGCTTTCCAGTATTGGTACGAAAATGAACAATGCCAGAATCAGTTGAACTCTGGACATAAGTTCTCCGGCACTCATTAGAAAACTTTTACTGTAGCTGTCGTAAAATAGTGCTGGAAAACAATACTTTTCCAGAACTTACTGGAAAATTATCCCCCATGTGAAGATGTTATGAGTTATGACTCTTTATTCTATTTCATTGCTTGCCTTGCTTTGGAAAAATAAGTCCTATGTAAGGATGTTATGATTCTTTGGATTGTGGGAATTTAGGGAACGTGGGAATTGCATTGCTCTAATCTCCCCTCCTGTCCTCGCTTAAATACTTTCAATTAAGTGGAGAAGTTTTCAGCGAGGATATGCTTTGACTTGCATCAATTTGTCACTATTGTTGGGTAGCTGTTAATATTCATGTAGTCGGTATTTTTCCTGTAAATTTTTGGAGATAAAATATTATATTTCTCCAGCTCTCTGGGTTCCTGTTTTCACAAGTTCTTCTGAACTTTAATGCCATAGAAACATGATTCTTTATAACTTTGTTCTCTGAACCCAGTGGAGTCAAAACTCTGTCGAAACTCCTATTTAAAATTGGACTGACTTGATCTTGGTCAAGAAGTTTGGAAGTTCCACTGAACTTTTATCCCCTGGTTTTTGAGTGTATGCTCTCTGAATTTTTAATAAACTGAGTTACAGAGTAGACTCCACTTTGGGTTTGGAAAGTCGTTGCTGAGACCGAGTCATGTGACTTTGCTTTATTATTCCTTCATTTTTTCTGTGATTTTTGAGTAAATGGTAGGATTTTTTCATTTGGTTTACTGTTAATTAACAATACAAACTTCATTGTTTTCTAAGCAAACAAATTGGAAGTTGTTTTAACAATCTCCAACGATTATGGTAATGGGGCTAAACATATGGTTTTTTCCTTTGAATTTTGTGGAGACAGACAGGAGACTGGAGGAAGCTGAGTACTGTTGAAGAAATAGAGGATCTATTCCCTAAGGAGGTAGTATATGCTATAAATAATGATTTTTGATCTTGTTACTTTTAATCCAAAGCCTGTCCACTGAGAAGTTTTTCCTACTGCACAGGTGATTGACCTCGTTGTAGAAAATACACATGACTCAGACCCACTGAATCTAAATCTCGTTGGCAGACGAGATTTGTCTTCATCATGGGTGTGGGAAAAACCTGCTGATCAAAGCACACGCAAAAAAGAAGCTAATCAGGTATATGGCTGGGGAAGATGTAATATTGTTTCAAGAATCCTTTGATCTCATTCTTATCTGGTAAATTAGCACCTATTTGGGGGACTGATGATGACAGAAGCAATATTTCATCTCTGGATGTTTGCCAATGGCAGAAACAAAGGGCAGAGAATGATCAGAAGCAAAATTCCAAGGATGTTAGATTGAACTCACTTGAACAGGGTTCAAACAATGAAATGCCGAGTATAGGCTTCAAAGGAGTTGAAGGAGCGAAATACAAAGATGTTCAGGCCAATGTTCTTGCTAGTAAGTTTGGTTCACCATTTTGAAGTTCTTACTTGTTTTGAATTGGGATTCATTTATTCTATGAAGTTGTCAAACATCAGCTTCTATTATAAGGTGCATCAGGTGCATTTTAAAGTTTATACTCTTCTTGGATTGGGATTCATTTATTTATAAAGTTGTCAAACATCAGCTTCTATTGTGAGGCGTTTCAGGTGGGCCTTAATTGAGAATGACTGTGATTGCAGATCACTCACAGATTGAAGAAAGTCCGGTAAAAATCCAACGGAGGGTAACTGCTTTTCCACTGCTGTTTCCCTATCACATTCGTTGCATGCTAGAGATAATAAATCTAACAAGGATTTAAAACTAGTTGCTAGTTTTTGAATATGGTACTTATAAGGTGTACCCAAAAGTGCAAATGTGGATCTTTGAGCTATTTGAGTTTTGGACATTGCAGCACTGGGTTCATTGAGCTAGTTTAAATTTGAGCATAACAAACTTTTTTGTAGATGCTGTTTTAAGTTTTTGGTTGCTTCTGTCTGCAGCTATTGAGACAACAAAGAAGGGAAAAACGGTTGACAGATCTGATCCAACAGAGTGAAGAAGAAACAGCTAACCTCGAAAATGCAGCTATTTTGAGATCTAGAGTGGTAGGTACAGCAGTGCTAGGCAAATACAGTATTTGGAGACGTGATTTTGAGAGCGATAATTTGGACTCCACTGTAAAATTGATTCGAGATCAACTTATTATGGGCAGAGTGTATGCAAGCATTGCACGGTCTAGGAATCGACTTGATATTTACAATAACTTGATGCTGCGTATCAAAGAAAGCCAACGTGTATTGGGTGAAGCTAGTCTAGATTCGGACCTACATCACAGGTGATTATAGAATTTTTACACCTACTTATATACAAAACAAATTGGTACAAGGTTTTTAATCATTTTTCATGATATATGATTATGCATCTTAGGGGTATCAAGTTTTAGATATTGAACACGAGGATATTTCCCTCTTTCAGTGCCCAGGATAAAATTAAGGCAATGGGTCGGGCTCTGTCCACTGCTAGAGAACAATTATATGATTGTGCTATGGTAACCAAAAAGCTGCGAGCCATGCTTCAATCTGCAGAGGAACAGGTAAGAACAGTGAAAAAGCAGAGCACATTTTTAAGTCAGTTGGCAGCAAAGACTGTTCCAAAGGGCATGCACTGTCTATCAATGAGATTGACGATCGACTTCCACATGCTTCCACCTGAAAAGCAAGAATTTCCTGACAAGGAGAAGTTAGAGGACCCCAGCCTCTATCATTATGCATTATTTTCCGACAACGTGCTAGCTACTTCTGTCGTGGTTAATTCAACCATACTGAATGCCAAGGTATGAAGCTAACTTCAGTGTCACACTTCCTGTAATATTCTGGGAATCAACAATTATTTGGTTCTCATTCTTCAGATTTCTTTTCTTCTGTCAGGAACCTGAAAAACATGTATTTCATCTTGTAACGGATAGAATGAATTTTGGGGCTATGAAGATGTGGTTTTTAGATAACCCTCCTGACAAAGCTACGATCCATGTTGAAAATGTCGATGATTTCAAATGGCTCAATTCTTCCTATTGTCCAGTTCTTAGGCAGCTTGAATCTGCAGCCTTGAAAGAATATTATTTCAAGGCAGATCATCCAACTACTCTGGCAGCAGGCTTTTCCAATTTGAAGTATCGAAATCCAAAATACTTGTCTATGCTAAATCATCTTCGTTTCTATTTACCACAAGTTTACCCTAAGCTGGACAAGATCCTCTTTTTGGATGATGATATTGTGGTACAGAAAGATTTGACTGCACTCTGGTCTGTCAACCTCCAAGGAAAGGTAAATGGTGCAGTGGAAACATGTGGCGAGAGTTTCCATCGCTTCGACAAATATCTGAACTTTTCTAATCCCCACATAGCTCGGAACTTTGATCCGAATGCTTGTGGCTGGGCATATGGGATGAATGTTTTTGATCTAAAAGAATGGAAGAAACGTGATATAACTGGGATTTACCACAAGTGGCAAAGCATGGTAAGTTTCTGTACCAATTCTTGTATCTCATTGTTGTTATTTAGAATATAAACAATTTTTTTTATCTTTTCATGTTCAGTCCTTGTGAGCTTTTCTAATTGCAGTCCCGGGTCCTGACATTTGGATCTCTTGCATATTTCAGAACGAGGACAGGGTTTTGTGGAAGCTTGGAACACTGCCTCCTGGATTGATCACATTTTACAACTTGACCTTTCCTCTGAATAGTTCTTGGCACGTATTGGGCCTAGGATACAACCCAAGTGTGGAGTTTTCTGATATTGAAAAGTCAGCTGTCTGTCACTACAATGGGAACATGAAGCCTTGGTTAGAAATAGCAATGGCCAAATATAGGTCTTACTGGACAAAATATGTAAAATTTGACCATCCATATCTACAACAATGCAATATCAACTAAGCGATGATAAATTGCCATGCCAGTAATTGTCGCTGGAAGTGCAGTTATATCCTTTTAATTTTGGCCCATTATCTGTTTCTATTCATTTGTCCATGGAGTTCATGACATATTAGGTGATGGCAAAATTGAAGCCAATTTTTTTGATTCTTCAAGGCAGTTACAATCACTTGCATCTGAAGCTGTCTCAAAATATTGAGGTCGTTCCATAATTTCTCAAAATTTTGATGCTGCTCCATATTTTCTCTTCTCTTGGACAATCCAGGAGAACAAAGATTATAGCATGTAAAAGAAGTGCCCGGAGAAAGTTCTCAATATAAGTAACTTTAGATTCACGATTCTTCTCGGATTGAAGAGAGTTCCTCTCCATCAAATGATGATTATAATTTCTGTTCTTTTGGACAATTCAAGGAAAGAAATATCATAGCATGTAAAAGAAGTGCCTGACAGAGTTCCAAATATAATATAATTTGAGATTTACGATTCTTCTCTTATTGAAAAGATCCATCAAATGATGAATATGTATTTGTATTTCAAGAAAAGAGATTTTAATTCGGATAAATTATTCCACAGTACTATCCTTAATATTACACTCTGATGAATAGACCCCAGTTGCTGGCAAAACCATTTGGGCTTTGTTTTTTTAAGAATCCATGCCATGATAGTGATAGTTCTATGCTGCTATTTTTTTAACCTCATGTGAATAGAAGTCCTATGCTGCCTTTTTTTAAATCTCGTGTGAAAAACAAACGAAGGGATCTTATGATGTAACCGCCTTTGTCTATAAGAAGTAAAATAAATATGCATATCATCGAAATTAACAACCACTGTAGTAGATGAGATTGGATACATGTTTTGAGACTTTCCTATTAATTGACACGTACACAACTTTATTGAACAAAATGGCTTGTTAGACATGTGGGTTGTTCAGAGCTGGATAAGATGTGCTTTTTATTGTTTTTGTCCTTTCGTATTTGCAAGCTGTTGGATCGGGATAAAGGTCACGTTGTTTGTAAAGAATCAGTTAGGATGTGGTTTTAATTAAATGACAATATTAGATTAATACGAGATTCTTAATGTAAATTCTCCACTCCATTCCATTTTTATATTAATTTACATTTTTCTACTGTGCCCGTGAAAGGAATGATTTAATGTTTTTGATACCACTCCATTCCATTTTTAGATTAATTTACAATTTTTATTACGACTGAGAAAGTAATGATTTAATGTTTTGATACCACTTCTATTGAGTTGTCGAGTTGGATATTTTTTATTGGGCCGAAATTCCTTTTTACGACAATTCATTTTGTTGATGCACTTTTGTGTCAATAATTTTAGCTTTTAGTGTGGTTACATAAGAGTATTTTTTTGGTTTACAGTCACGGTTTGTGAAATGTAACTAAAAGCGTTTCTGCCAGATCCGTTTAGCAAAAGAGTATAGAGATTTGAAAAGGTGGTATTTTGTCAGGGATAATTCACCCCAATAGAGTACAGAGATTTGAAAAGGTCTATTTTGTCCGAGGGATTCACCCCTTCGCTGGGAATGGGGACCGCGAGGGATCTTCTTATTTTCTGAATTCTTTCCGGGAGCACATGAATATGTCCGAGCAAATTGATTGCATGGTAATAGGGAAAAACATATTAAAAAATATTTATGCGATGCTGTTGGGTTATACAGGGCGAGACCTTTAGCTGGGAATTTCATGTCTTCATCTTTGTGATTTCTTCCCGTTCATGTTAGAAATGTGTGGTCTATATCTTCGAAGGGTGTGATCAATTATGTAGGTTTCATCTTTCCACTCTTTTCAGAATTATTTTGTGATGGTTTCTTTTCCTTCGGGTTTTCTTTTGCAGGGGATTGGTCCTGAGCGTCTGCTACATTTGCTTACCAAGTTACCATCTATCCATTCTTAAAATTCATCTTGGAAAGATGTGATTGATTTATTTGGGAGGGTGTGATTGGTTCCGTGGTAGTTTCCTTCTTTCGGCCTCTTTTAGAGTCTTTGTGTGAAGGTTCATCTTCCTTCAGGTCTTCTTCTCCGAGAGGTCGGGGAAGGGATTTGTCCCCAAATTATGCCATATAATTGCCCATTTTCGTCATAATTGGGTTGCCTTGGGGAATACATAGATCCGTGCTTCATTGAAAGCCTCCAAGGCTCCATGATTGGTTGCCCAATGCTTTTGGGTTGCCCTTCCATTTTTAGTAGGGTCGGTCTAGTGGATTGAGTCGAGGTTGTCTTTAACGGAACTTTGGACATTGGTCTTTGCTTATTTTGTTGCTGCTTCCAATGGATCCGCTGATGGATCATACCTGCCACCTAGTGATTTGCCATGGGGGTTTTCTAGTTGAATAGGTGACATTGCATTGTCATGCTCTTCCACCAAGGGGGCCTTCTTTGAATGACGTGAGCCTTCATTGGGCTTTGTGCAGTGGGCTGTAACATTTACAACAAAAATCACCTTGTTCCATAGTACGAAGGCTGCGACCAGTGGTAATCTTTAGCAAGACTAGTGGTAATCTTCAGCAACTAGCTTGATTTTAATGGGAGAGCCTTTCGAGAATCCATTTAATCTATATTCGAGCAAAGGTAATGATGTCTTTGCATGGTCTCTTCACTTTGGAAATGGAACTTTTAATGGCATTCCTCATGTATCTTAAGGATTCAAAGTTTGAAGGACATCGGGAAGTCATATCTACATTGGGGTTGGCAATATGTATTTAAGGGGTCAAAGGTTGGAAACCATGGTTTCATGCCTATTTTGTAATGTTCCAAATTTTTGTGTTAGGTCATAATGGCCAAATCACATTTTTCATATTTATGAAAGTTGTCAAATGGATGCTAAAAGTCAAATAATTGCCAAGGTAAAAAATCATTAGTTTACTAGCTTGGGGGTGGAAGCTTTGAGATTTAGAATAAAGGGGATAATAAATGATGTTTAAACATTAGAAGAGGATAAATATTTAATGATGTAGCTTATTAAATAAATACAAGAGAAAAATGAAATGGCTATAGAGAATGGAGACACATGGAGACTATGGGGCCCACTCAAGCTATAATTCTTATGTTAAATGTCATCCTCCTCTTGTAATTTCGAATCTATGGGAAACCTAATGTTTTGGGATGGATTATGAGGTTAATATAATTGTCCATATACTTCATAGGTCGAATTTGGGATGAATTGTAACTTACATGGGAGAGGAAGAGCCAAATGAGAGTTTCATGGACACTGGGCTAGATTCTCCTTACATTTATGACATCTATGACACCAATGATGGAGATTCTATGACAGTTATGACACAAGTCAGATCTAAAGGCTGACATATTGATATGTCAGGACTGAATAGAGCATTTTAGAGGTCGAATTTGGGAGTTGGAGAAGGCCAAGAGGCTCCTACTCAAATTTGGGAGAAGAGGGAAGGTGAAGAGAGGCCACATGGCATAGCATGAGCAGCCATACCAATTCGATTTGGTTTTGGTTTATAGATGGATTTGGAATCTTAGAAGACTAATAATGTTTATAAAATACAGGGATCAACCATGAGAAGAAGCTTTTGCTCATTTGTGAAATTGTTATTTGTGAATTGTGAGAACTAGTGGATGACTAGTTTTCTTGCTTAAGCCAATTTCGAGGGTGAAAGATTCCCATCCTAGTTGATGTTTGGAGAGGCCACTCAGTCTTTCATGGAGCTTTAATGGATTCTTATTTGCAGGTGTAAGCTACAGGAAATCATGTGGATTCTTCTATTGCAGCACTCTCTTTCAATTATTTCCAGTTTTCACACCATATTCATGCCAATAGAGGGATTGCACTTTGGGTGAGCTATTGATCTCTTTGGGGAAGATTATAATTCCCATTATCTTATGTTCTGATGTATATGCTCTGTATTTCACGTTCAGAATACTCTCAGGTCAAAATACCCAAAAGAATTCATGTAAAAATGTTGAACAATGAAGAAAGTGTCATTTCCCCCCTATCTTGCTGTGAACTATTGTAATGTTGATGATTTTGAATTGGGAGAGCCTTTCATTGTCCATTTATGATTGGAATCAGTGCAATATTCTCTGCTATCCATTCTTGTAATATCCCTGGTTCTGACCCCGGTTACATTAAAAGGTACATGATGTATATGTTGTAATTAATCGTGGTGTGGAGCTAAAGGCAAAAGCCCCACCATCGATTTGGTTGTGTTATGTTTCAGCAATTGGGATCGTTGCCGATGGTATATCGTGCTATCTGGCACATTGTAGTTTGGCATCATGTAAATATGCACATTAATTAAAATGAACCTATGGCCAACTACGACAGTGCAACGTTAAATGAAAAGGGTATGATTTCCTAAGGTTAAGGGGGGGATTGTCTAACCCGTGGGAGCCATTGGGGAAAAGCCATGTGTTAGCCACTTAAGCTCCTTTTGTTACTTGGGGGCAGTTACTGTTGGGAAGTGGTGGGTGGCAGGACTGTCAGTCCTTGCCACACGCCCACTCCACCAACCGTCTCTTCACCTTCACGTGGGTAAGAGAAACACCACTACGCCATTCTCTTGTCCATTCTGTGCACTCTCACGTAGGGACGTTTTGCTCTCTTCTCCTTTCTCTCACAGATTGCTAATGGGAGTATGCGGTTTTCCCTTCCGTTCACGCAAAGAGGTGGTTCCCTTTTTCCTGTTTGCGCTCATGTTCGGATTGGGGAATGTCACGGGTGTTCATCGTTGAACCGTGGTTGTTGTTTTCCCCTGATCGATGGTTGCTGTGAGTACATACGCTGTGTTGGCTGCGTCTTTCCCTCACGTACAGATTGGGAGTCTGTCTCTTCCCCATTACAATCTGTGTAAGTTTTCCAACGACTTCATTGGGGATCATGTGCTGTGGTTTGTATGGTTGTTCATTGGCTGTGGTCTTTTCCACGTTTGAGCTGTTGTGGGCTATTGATTGAATCGTTTTGGCCACGATAGGGCCAAGAACGATTCAGGTGTTGGTTTCCCCTGCCCAAGATGTGAATTGCTTGTCTGGCTACATGCATGTAGTGGTTGGTCTTCGGACTGTGTGGAGTGGGATTGAAAGCTGGGTATGTTTGAGAAACCTGAGTTTGGGGAGCCACACAGGCATAGTTAGATGGTTGGCTTTCTTCTCCCCAACCCCGGAAGAGCACTGACAAGGGAAGTCAGTGCCTGAGAGACTGTGAAGCAGAGAAGGGACTGATTCCTGGTGTCGGGTGTGTGTGGGTGTCTTAGAGGTTATGTTAGCTCTGGTGTAGGCATCATTAGTTCTTCCATGAGTTCACTAGCTTAGCATTTAGCTTCTCCCAGCTCCTTGATAGCTTGATAAGCCCTACTGTGTGGGCTTGGCTGATTTGTGTACCTTGACTATGTGTAATCTTGCTTAGTCCCTTATTCCTTGGGGAATCATGCCTAGCTTGGGGATGGCAGTGTTGCTGAGAGATTGATGAGCACGCTAGCCTATGGTTGGGTGGAACGCTGCAGCGACGTAGCTGGTTGCGGGACAAGTTCTTTATGAGATAAGTATCCTTGTATATTTCACCTCTGCAATTATATTTGATGGCTAATGAACTATGATGAACATGTTGAATACATGAATGTATGTTTGCTTCCACTGTGTATGTGAATGATTATGCATCTTAGCATGTTTTATGTTTTAAGAATTTTATTTCAGCATTTTATGTATCTTCATGTTCATGGGGCTAGTTGCCCGTATGTTTGATGGTTTGGTAGCGTCATCTTCGCCGATCGGAGGGTCGGGGATGTTACAGTATGGTATCAGAGCTCATGGTTGCAGCATGGACCTGAATGGGCGGTGCAGATGCAGTGACAGAGCCATCATTGCAGCATTGGGCCTCAAAAGGCCATGAAATGTTAGCCAACAGAGGCAGGTTGCCTTCTGCCCAACAGAGATCATAGATTTATGATAGAAAAATTTCACAAATTTTTTCTAAGTGCCAGAATTGTCAGCTCATCGGAAAACTTAGTGAGAAGTTCTTCCGATGCAGCAAATCACTTAGTTGGAAGATCCTTCGACGCAGTGGAACGCGTAGTCTGAAGACCACTCGACGCGGAGAAAAGATGAAGGAAAGAAAAATTTTCTAAGTTCGATCATTGATGATTGACAGAAGTTAATGATTTCATCGCCGATGATTATACGATGGGAGCGCCGAAATGTTGGCAGAGATCTTGTGAAGGCTATCGAAATGTCGGCTCGCTTAGTCGAGACCATCGACGAAATTTAGATGATTAGTTGATGGCGTAGCTGAAACGTCGGAAAATAGATAGTGAAGGCTTCGATACATCGGCAAAGAATAGGAGACGGTTGAGCCGATGAAGTGGCAGAAAGAAGGCTAAAGAAGAAATTTCAGAAAAATTTTCTAAGTATGGGAATCGTCGGTCGTCAGGGAAACTTAGTGGATGTGGGAGCCGCAGTTTCGACGGGGATCAGCCAAAGACCGCCGAAACGCCGACTCAATATAGTTGAGCAAACATCCAATATTGGCCTTTGATGTCGGCAGAAATCTAGTCGTTCGGACCGCCGATGCCGTCGGCGAAAGTTAGTTGTTGGGTTTGCCGACATAGAAGGAAGAAATTTTTTTTCGAAATTTTGTTAAGTGTTGAAAACCATCGACCATCGACGAAATTTAGACGAATGAGACCGCTGATGGACGTCATCGGAGATTTATAGAGGATGAAGCTGCCGAGGTCTAGTGAAGTGGATCGGCGAAACTTAGTTGAAGGAAGAGCCGATGCAAAGAAGAAAATTCAAATTTTTTTTAAGTGTTGAATCCATTGGCAATTGGTGGAAGTTAGTTGTATTGGTCACCGATGAACATCGAAAGAAGTTAGTGGTTCGCGCACCACCATTGCAGAAGTCTAGAGCACTAATCTTCCGACGGATAAAGGTTCCGACTACCGATGCCGTGATGGCTGTGCTTCAGATTGCCGATCGAAAGATTATAGTTAATGAGACCGCCAATCGGAAGACTACAACTAATGAGACCGCCGATCGGAAAAGTTAACGCCTGTGGAACCGCCGTTACGAACGTCTATAGGACTAAATGTCCGATACCACAGCAGGATGTCGTTCCGATCGCCGATAGGATTGTGACCCACAGAAACCTTAGAAGGATCGTTGGCCGCCGTTGCAGCAACAAAGACAACTAGCCACTCGATGCACAGAGCACCTGACCGCCGATGCAGCGATTAGTTGATTTTCTCGCCGATGCGGTAAGACTTAGGGTCCCAATTGTCGATGAAGTTCGGAGTGATAGATCACTACGGACCCAATACGGTGGAGGAAATTAGACAAGAGGATCGCTGATAAAACCCGCAGTATTAGACCACTACAGGCCTGATGCCGGGGAAGGAAATAGATGAACGAGCCGCCGATGAGTGCGAAGAAGACTAGAGCTTTTGATCGCCGCAATGTCGGAAATTTAGTTAGAAAAGGGTCCGATTGGGCCAAAGAGGTCAGAATGAAGCATGTGGATAGGCGTTGGAAAGCTTATCCAGCAGGGAACAAGGGAGAGTCACCAGAATTTGACTGTGGAGCAGCAAAGTACTAGTGATTACTTGGAAAAGAAAAGTGATGCTGTTAATATAGACAAATCCAGGAATTGCATGCCTAGAGGTAGCAAGACCATGAAGTCAAACGAGCTGTTGTGTGGAAGAGGAGTTCCATGTAAGGATGAGAGACTTGAAAAGAGAAATTTCCTTAAACCCTGTCTTGCTAATTATGATTACAAGTTTAATACATGAAATGTATGAGGATATGCCTTGCATGCATAAGATATTACATGTTGGTAAGAACAGTGAGAATTATACATTATAATGAGCCACTAATGATAATTATTGCATTGATGTCGGCATTAGTGGAAAAACCAACGACAACATGGACATGGCTGAATATGTTGCTAATGCTGACGAATGTGACTAACAATCCTATGGAGAAATGGATAAGGCAACAAGTCCAGAATCAAAAGTTGGTGAGCAAATTTTGCAATCTCCTGCAAAGGACCAACCAAACTGGTAATGTCAAGGGTGTAAGTAGGACCCATGAAGGTAATGTTTAATTATGACAATTGCATGGAGTGGTAAAAGCAAGAGATTTCATACCTAGTGGGTATTTGAAATTTATACTACATTCACATAGAAATGTGTCATGCCTGTATATGTTGTTATGAACATGGTAAGAAAGTGAGTACTGTTGGTCTTGATTATGGTAGGGCATCGTATATGAAGTAGCCATGGTTAGGCCATGCATGGTATGTTTGAATGCATAGTACTCCTGAATAAATGCAAGGAAGCATTGTGTGGATATGCATTAAAAAATTTCATAAATCTTGTGGTTGTGCATTGAATAGATGCATATGAAAATTATGAGTAAATGTTGTAGATATGAATACATAAGTATGGGTGCAAATGTTGTGATGCATTGCATGAATGCATAGAGATAGTGCATGTGTCATTATGAATAACTAATGGCTGAAATGATGAATTGATGACAATTCTGGAACCATTTCAAGAGCTGATGTGAATGCAGGATAGTAAGTGCATGAAGAAGGTAGTCATGATCATTTGGTTGCCAGAAATGCTCTATGGAAGGGCAAGGGGGTACAAATGATACGCTTGTGAAGTAAGGAGTATCTAAACATTTCATTGCATAAATGATGTGACTGTACCCTGTAATTTAAAGTATGATAATGATTGCGTGAAGTAAATGGGTTTTGGTACTATTGATGTGATTAACAACTGGAAGTATTTGAATTTTATAAATTCTAAAAATGCTTCAGTGATAGTTGCAGCAATGAAAATGTTATATGCATTTAGACTTACCAAGTGTTTGACTGATTGAAGTTCAGGTTTCAGGTAGATTGCTTGGGGCATGGAAATGTGAGTAAGACCATGACAAAGGTTGAAATCTACCATGTGAAAGAGCCAAACCTCATGAGAAGAGTCTCATGGCTGTGAAACTAGTTTGTATGCGTAATGAGTTGTTAAATTTGAATTTGTGAATTTCGGATTTAAGAAATTGCTGACAACTACTAATCACGATTGGCTTACATAGAATTGTGTCAGGAGGACGCATTGTAAGTGGGTCTTCGTGATATGCTAGTAAGCATAAGATCATAATGGGCATAGTGGTGTTGCTACAAGAGACCCACAAATGAGGATCACCTCATTGCCAAGTGAATCAATTTATGTAGTAAACAAAATTGCAAATACCTATTGAACTTGATTACTAATGTCATTGCTTGGTTATGGAACAATCAATTTGGATTGTATTATCAGATAATGATTGACTGTTTGGCTAATTGATGAATGTGCCAGGGGTACACACTGTAGGAAAGTCATGTGTGATGACATGCAGGATCCCAACTTCATGGGAAGGTTTTCCTTATCTTGGAAATGGGTCTCGGATGAAACTCCATTGGACATTTTGGAAATGTCTCATCTGCACTACATGTTTGGTAAGCAACATGAGTGAGATGGTATGGATTATGTCGGTAAGACAAGTGTGAATATGAAATGTGAAAAGGAGTTAGGATGGCAAACTGAGGGACTGTCAACTTAGAGAAGGGATCCCCCATTCCTCCTTAACGAAGGAACATTGCCTCGGAAAATGGATAAGTGTTCTCTGACCCTAGCTAAGAATATGCATGTCAATTGTTAAATTCATTATGTAGAGCATGTTTTGATTTTATTTCCATTATGACAGATTGCTTGAGTATGAATAGGGCCTACATGGTTCACATTGGAAAGGGTTGTACACTTTCTCGATGTTGGGTCATGAAAGGGTTTTTCAATATTGATTACACCCTAGGGGGTGGACGCACTCTTGGTGTCTCAATACTTGATAGTGAATGATATGAAATATGATTCCAGTTTTAGAACAATAACACTGATGAGTTGCTTATATTGCGTGTGTTGTCAAGCTAAATAGATGCAGTCTGGTGTTGCACACTAAATGGACTATGGCTTGGGCTCATCCTACCTCCTACTGAAGAGAACAGGGAAGGAGACATTCCCGAGGGACTGGAGAGCAGAGAAGGGGGTGGTTTCTTGTGCTGTATGTGGTAGTGGAATTAGAGCTCATTGTTGGAAATGAAACCTAGAAGATGGTAATTATAAAGTTTCCTTCCTAGTAGGCATAAAGATGTACTGGAAGGAGATGTTGGGCTAGTATATGCCTGGGGATCCATAGTAGATCTTGGATCTGAAAATGGTCGTTTATTATTGATATAAGTGCATGTGTTATTGTTGATGGCCTGATAAACCCAACTGCGTTGGCTTGGCTGATTGGTTGTTGATATAAGTGTAGGTGATTTGTTGACGGTCTGATAAACCCAACTGAAGGTTGGCTTGACTGTGTAATTATTTGATGTTGTGGAAATTGTGGAAACATTACAGTGTTGGCTTGACTACATGTAGTCTGATAAACCCAACTGTTAGCTGGCTTAGTTGAGTAGCCTGATAAACCCAACAATGTATTGGCTTGATTGGATGCAGCCTGATAAACCCAATTGTATATTGGCTTGGTTGGACGGTCTGATAAACCCAACTGTAGGTTGGCTTGACTGTGCCTGATATATATAAAAGGATGTTGTGAAGCAGCCTACGTGTTGACCTAACATCCAAGTCCATAGGCGATCCCAAGGCTTGCAAAGCGAAGCAGGATCCTGTGGACCAAAGAGGAAACAAACAATAAAGATAAGTATTGAATTATTTTGCAATTTCTTGCTTATGAATATACATGTGTATATGATTTGGTTATGATGTTTTAAGCTCTTGTTTAAGAGATAAAAACTGATGAGAATAAACTAAACATGTGAATTTATTCAATGTTTGAATATAGGTATCACTGGAAGTGAGAAATATGAAAGCATCCTAGGGGTGCATGTGGACATGTGACTGTCCTGTAGAGCTTAGAATGAGCAGTAATGAAAAAGGTGCTAGTGAGACTGTGAAGTTTCTAGCAGCCGAGACAAACCATGTGGGGAGGCTCCATCATTGAGAGGTCTGAAATAGACCAGAGACACTAAGTGTCATGACCAAGAGGGATTGGTCCAGCATTCACGGTGAAGTGAAAGAGGCTGAGAGCATGAAAACCATAGTGGTGGTGTGGGTTCTAGGATGGAACAAGACAAAGAGGGGAAAAACTCTTGTTTCTCTCTCTTTCCTTTTTTATTATACTTATGCATTGTGAAAACAAAAGATTGTTGAATGCATGTATGACTGAAAATAGAATGTGTGTAATTGCTTAAAGTAAATTGTGAATGCTGGAATGGTTAATTCCCTGCCCAAGAATGGACATGAATGAGCTCATGTGCCTGTTGGGAAGGCATGAAAAATATGAAAGTCTCCTTGATGAGGCTTGGACTGTCATGCTAATTGGGCAATTAATTGACTGATTTTTATATTATGCTTGGTCTGACAAAATTTCAATCATGCATTTGACAGGTGAGAAATGAGAAATCCAGTGATGCACATTGATCATGGCAGCCGACCAAAAGCTGTTGGATTTGGCTGGAAGTCTCCTTCAAACAGTTGCCAAGACCCAAGAAAATCTTAGAGAGATACTCAAGATGCAGAAAAGTTCCTAGACTTGGGGATGAGCCGAAAGCTGAGAACCAGCAAGAGAAGCTCGTGGAAGCCGAGGGCCTTGGTCCTAAAAGTTCAAGTAAATAATTGAATGTGGGACAGATCTACAAAATTTTTGAAATTTTTATGTGCAAATGGTATATGCATTCCTATGTATTGGAACACCAAGGATGGTGTTACTCCAAGGGGGAGGGGATTGTAATATCCCCGGTTTTGACCCCGGTTACATTAAAATGTACATGATGTATATGTTGTAATTAATCGTGGTGTGGAGCTAAAGGCAAAAGCCCCACCATCGATTTGGTTGTGTTATGTTTCGACAATTGGGATCGTTACCGATGGTAGATCATGCTATCCGGCACATTGTCGTTTGGCATCATGTAAATATGCACATTAATTAAAATGAACCTACGGCCAGCTACAACGGTGCAAATTTAAATGAAAAGGACATGATTTCCTAAGGTTAATGGGGGGATTGTCTAACCTGTGGGAGCCATTGGGGAAAATCCATGTGTCAGCCACTTAAGCTCCTTTTGTTAGTTGGGGGCAGTTACTGCTGGGAAGTGGTGGGTGGCAGGACTGTCAGTCCTTTCCACACTCCCACTCCACCAGCCATCTCTCCACCTTCACGTGGGTAAGAGAAACACCACTACGCCACTCTCTCGTCCATTTTGCTCACTCTCACGCAGGGGCGTTTTTTATTTGTTCTCCCTTCTCTCACGGATTGCTAGTGGGAGTATGCGGTTTTCCCTTCCATTCATGTAGAGAGGTGGTTCCCTTTTTCCTATTTTCGCTCCTGTTTGGACTGGGGAATGTCCCGGGTGTTCATCGTTGAACCGTGGTTATTGTTTTCCCCTGATCGATGGTTGCTGTGAGTACATAAGCTGTGTTGGCTGCATTTTTCCCTCACATACAGATTGGGAGTCTGTTTCTTCCCCATTACGGTCTGTGTAAGTTTTCCAGCGGTTTCATTGGGGATTGTGTGCTGTGGTTTGTATGGTTTTTCGTTGGCTGTGGTCTTTTCCATGTTTGAGCTGCTATAGGCTATTGATTGAATCGTTTTGGCAACGATTCAATCAACAATTCAGGTGTTGGTTTCCCCTGCCCAAGCTGCGAATTGCTTGTCTGGCTACATACATGTAGTGGTTGGTCTTCGGACTGTGTGGAGTGGCATTGAAGGCTGGGTATGATTGAGAAACCTGGGTTTGGGGAGCCACACAGACAGAGTTAGATGCCTGGATTTCTTCTCCCCAACCCAGGAAGAGCACTGTCAAGGGAAGTCAGGGCCTAAGGGACTATGAAGCAGATAAGGGACTAATTCCTGGTGTCGGGTGTGTGTGGGTGTCTTAGAGGTCAGGCTAGCTCTGGTGTAGGCATCCATAGCTCTTCCATGAGCTCACTAGCTTAGCATTTAGCTTCTCCTAGCTCCTTCATAGCCTGATAAGCCCTACTGTGTGGGATTGGGTGATTTGTGTACCTTGGCTATGGGTAAGCCTACTTAGTCCCTTATTCCTTGGGGAATCATGCCCAGCTTGGGGGTGGTAGTGTTGCTGAGATATTGATGAGCACGCTGGCCTATGGTTGGGTGGAACGTTGCAGCGACGTAGCTAGTTGCGGGACAAGTTCTTTATGAGAAAAGTATCCTTGTCTATTTCACCTCTGCAATTATATTTGATGGCTAATGAACTATGATGAACATGTTGAATTCCTGAATGTATGTTTGCTTCCGCTATGTATGTGAATGATTATGCATCTTAACATGTTTTATGTTTTAAGAATTTTATTTCAGCATTTTATGTATGTTCATGTTCATGGGGCTAGTTTCACGTATGTTTGATAGTTTGGTAGTGTCCTCTTCGCTAGTCGAAGGGTCGGGGACGTTACAATTCTCAGAAATTTTCAAGTCGAAATTCCCAAGAGTCGTATGTCAAAATGATTTTTAATGAACAAATAATGACCATTTCCACTCTATTTTGATATATGCCATGGTAATGCTTATTATTTCGAATGGAGGAATGTATCTATGATAAATGTATGATGGATGGATTGTAATTAATGTTTATTTCAAGTCTCATGTTCAGTGCTTAAGCATTGGAAACCATTTTACTCATTTTTATTACATTGGGAGAAGATTTGGTGCATTTTCTCCAAGGGTCGAAATTGTGACTTGGGAGTTGTTTTGGAAAGAGTCATAAAAGCCTGTATAAACTGAACCATGATGCAAATGAGACTTTGAAAATTCCCCTTACACTTAACTATCCTCTGTTCATAAATTCAAGTTACTTTGGGATCATTTGTGAAGCCATTTTTGGCCATTACCCAGGGGGAATTTGAGCCCGAATTTGCTAGTAAAGACTCCTACTTTGAACAGAACATTAAACAAGTTTGCAGAAGTGATTGGGAGGTCACAAAACATACATGAACATCATAATTGAGTTATTATATCATTCATAGAACTTCTTTGAATATTTGGGAGAAATTGGGTTGATTTGGAGACCAAGACACTTAAACTAGTCAATAGCCAAAATTATGAAAAAAATTGGAAAATTGGGCATTTTAATAAAATTCCAAAAATGGGACATTACAGTGGTATCAGAGCATGATCTTGGAACCTGATGTGGTCTGATATTTATGAGTACAATAATTTAGGGACCACCATTATATATTGAACCCAAAAGTGCTTTTGTTGAAGAGAAAAAATAAAAAGTAAGAGAAGAAGGCATTTTTTTGGAAACTATGACTAGGCATGAAAAGGGAACCTCATATGATGGTAAGGAAATAATAAAAAGCATGGAACCTATACTTGAAGACATGAAAAATAATATTATAAAAGGATTTGAATTGTTGGCTATCCAAAGTTGGG
The DNA here is from genome assembly GCA_001517045.1 of Pseudotsuga menziesii. NCBI lineage: Eukaryota > Viridiplantae > Streptophyta > Pinopsida > Pinales > Pinaceae > Pseudotsuga > Pseudotsuga menziesii. Next base: position 161,914 of record LPNX010993159.1, read on the forward strand.
AAAAATATATTGATTTTAAGAAAACCAAGGGGAAAAATGCATCAGTTTGCTTGAAGGAGCAAAAGGAGGAGACCCATGAACCACCTAGTTCTGAAATAGGTGGACTAGAAGAAGTAGTACATGAAGATGATCGAAATTCACTCCCAAGTGACTCTGAAAAATATGAAGAGACATCACATGTGTATGAAGAAGTTTTTATTGAAAATACTGAAGATAATTTTGAGACACATGCTACCTTGGAAATGAATACAAAGAGCATCTACTGATGGATGCTTGAACTATGAAGGAGTACCTACTGATGGGTGCTCACAAATCTATGTTGATGACATAGAGATCAAATTTCAAAATTTTGTTGCAAGACAAAATTCCATTAAACATGAAAATGAAGACCTTGTAGCAATTGAAGAAGAAACAAGATCAACTTCCCCATCACCATTTGAGCTTCATGAAGTTGGTCCAAGCAAGAAGGAAGAAGATGAGGAGGTTCATTTGCAAGAGCCTCATTTTCTTGAAGGGTCCTTAAAGATGAATGAAAAGAAGATCCAAGAGGCCCTTAGCATACTCCATGACACTCAAGTATTGGTATCAAATTATTGTTGGAGAGCTACTTTCTTGGAGGATCCATCCTTCTTTGAAGACATGGAAAAGATCCAAAGAGCAATGTGCAACGTCAAAGGTAATTTCATGTGTTTGATTTTTGATAGAAAAAATGTCATTGAGCTTATTGAATGGTTACATGAATCCTACTTGAAGAATAATGAAGTTATTGATAAGCTCACAATTCAAAATGAGCAACTTCTTGAAAAGTTGCAAGACACTTGTTTTTCCTCCGATGTTTCAGATTTTCATAAGGTAGATTGCTTGGAGGATTCTCATGACATGATGGATCATGAGAAACATGAAAAATTGCAGGTTCTTGATGTGATTGAGGATTATAGTGATGAGATCCAATCACTTGTTGTGGTGGAAGAGGAACTTGAGTTGCCTCTTGAAAATGGTTACACACTTTTTGGAGAATTACATGATTCCACTACATTGAAACCAACCCATGAGGAAATTTTTTCATTTTCTAGGGAGGTGAATAATCCTACCCCTATGGATACTTCACATTATGACAATTTTTCACTTACTGATCATTTGGGTGAGTTGGTTATTTCTCCTACATCCTACACTTCTAAATTTTGCAGCAGTCATCCTAATGAAGTATGGGTGAAATGTTTCTTTTTGATGGTGCCACATGAAAAGCATGGAAATTCTATTTTTCCTTTTGATGATGGAATTATTAGAGAACCATCTTATTTACATTTGCAGCAGCATCCTTGTTTACATTATGATTATACACATCTACATGGGTGAACCTATGATGTTAATTTGAGTCACTTGAAGACTCATGGTTTTTCTTATTCAACACTTGGTTCATTTCATGTTGGAGGAACTTCATCCAACACTTGGGTGAAGAGGGATATGATTGAGTAACATTATTATTGGCAGCAACATCCTCTGTTATTTCATGATGATATACATATTCATGGGTGTATTGATGAGACTTCTTTGAGACACTTGAAGTCTTCGTGTTTTATTTGCTCCTTATTTGGGTCATATTTTGGTGGAGGTTCTTCATTCAATTCTTGGATGAAATAAAAAATGGCTGATTATTATTTTGACGCATATTAGATTCTTTGGGAGCAACATTATAGGACATGGGAGGTAGTATACTCACTGGGAGGTATAAGCACTTTCATGATTTCTTGGTGAGGCACCTCTTTGATGTACATTCTTATTATGTTGTTATATACTTTGATGATATATATTATGCACTCATGATGTTTGGAATAATGTATACAAGAAAATGGGATCCAGGAATTCTCTTTCCAAATGGTATGGGTTGGAGAGCACTCTTAATTGTTGGAGTGCAATGCAAGCAATGGGACCCTAGGATAGTTTTTAGTCCCATTGATTTCAAATTCTTTGGGAAATAAGCAGTATGGGAGATGGATTCCCCATTTAATAAGGTGATGTTAATCAGAGTAGTGCAGCAATAAGCATGGTGGTTCCTCTCTGAAATCTTCATGAAATCTCAAAGACTTAAGGTGGGCAGCTCAGTGGCAACTTCAAAGAATCATACAGAAAGCAGTTTCTTCAAAAACCATGTTTGAAATTGCTTGAGGACAAGAAATATTGGGAAGGGAGGATTTGTAATGTCCCAAATTTTACATTGGGTCACAATGGCCAAATCACATTTTCCATATTCATGAAAGTCGTCAAAGAGATGCTAAAAGTCAGATAATTGCCAAGGTGGAAAATCACTAGTTTCTTAGCTTGGGGGTGGAAGCTTTGAGATTTGGAATAAGGGGGATAATAAATGTGTTTTAAAAATTAGAATATGATAAATATTTAATAATGTAGCTTATTAAATAAATACAAGAAAAAAATGAAATGGCTATGGAGAATGGAGACACATGGATGTTAAATTTTCATATGCTTAGCTAAGACATCAGTATTTCATTTCATTTTCATAACAAAAGCATATAAATAGGATCACTAAAAGATAGACAAGCACAACCATACAAAAGGAACACAAAGATTTATCCTGGGAAAACCCTAAAGGAAAAAACCCAGCAAAAGCTTCCTCAATATAGATGCTCCAAAGAGATAAAAGATAAAACCAGCAAGGAGATCAAAGCCTGATCCTCCTCCTTCTCCAGCTACTTCTCTTCTCCACTAATGCGCTACACAAGTGAGAGTGTGTGCTCAAATGAGGAGAGCTACACCTCTATTTATATTCATCCGTTCACTTCAATTAACTCATCTGACATGTAGGCTTGAGTTAATCATGTAGGCTCAAGTTACACATGTAGGCTCAAGTAATCACACTGGGGTGCTAATGACCCACCTTTACAATTAGAGGGGACAACCTCATGACTCTTATTAGTTCTTCCGATTAGAAGCATCGGGGTACAATATAATACAAGTGGTTCTCCCGGTAGGACCATCGGGGACCACAAAAGATACATATAGAATATTCTTCGAAGTTACAATATTTCAACAATGGAGACTATGGGGCCCACTCAAGCTAGAATTCCTATGTTAAATGCCATCCTCCTCTTGTAATTTCGAATCTATGGGAAGCCTAATGTTTTGGGATGGATTATGAGGTTAATATAATTGTCCATATATCTCATAGGTCAAATTTGGGATGAATTGTAACTTACATGGGAGAGGAAGATCCAAATGGGAATTTCATGGACGCTTGGCTAGATTCCCCTTACATTTATGAAATCTATGACACCAATGATGGATATTCTATGAAAATTATGACGCAAGTCATATTTGAAGGCTGAAATACTGACATACTGACATACTGACATGTCAGGACTGAATAGAGCATCTTAGAGGTCTAATTTGGGAGTTGGAGAAGGCCAAGAGGCTCCTACTCAAATTTGGGAGAAGAGGGAAGGTGAAGAGAGAGGCCACATGGCATAGCATGAGCAGCCACACCAATTCGAATTGGCTTTGGTTTATGGATGGATTTGGAACCTTATAAGACTAATAATGTTTATAAAATATAGGGATCAGCCATGAGAAGAAGCTTTTGCTCATTTGTGAATTGTGAGAACTAGTGGATGACTAGTTTTCTTGCTTAAGCCAATTTCAAGGGTAAAAGATTCCCATCTTAGTTGGTGTTTGGAGAGGCCACTCAGGTATTTCATGGAGATTTAATGGAGTCTTATTTGCAGGTGTAAGCTACAGGGAATCACGTGGATTCTTCTATTGCAACACTTTCTCTCAACTATTTCCCGTTTTCACACCATATTCATGCCAATGGAGGGATTGTGCTTTGGGTGAGCTATTGATCTCTTTTGGGAAGATTCTAATTCCCATTATCTTGTGTTCTGATGTATATGATCTTTATTTCACGTTTAGAATAATCTCAGGTAGAAATACCCAAAATAATTCATGCAAAAATGTTGAACAATGAAGAAATAGTGTCATTTCCCCACTATCTTGTTGTGAACCATTGTAATTATGATGATTTCGAATTTGGAGAGCCTTTAATTGTCCATTATGATTGGAATAAGTTCAATATTCTCTGTTATTCATTCTCAGAAAGTTTCAAGTCGAAATTCCCAAGAGTTGTATGTCAAAGTGACTTTTAATGAGCAAACAATGACCATTTCCACTCTATTTTGATATATGCCATGGTAATGCTTATTATTTCAAATGGAGGCATGTATCTCTGATAAATGTATGATGGATTGATTTTAATTAATGTTTATTTCAAGTCTCATGTTCAGTTCTTAAGCATTGAAATCCATTTTACTCATTTTTATTGCATTGGAAGAAGATTTGGTGCATTTTCCCCAAGGGTCGAAATTGTGACTTGGGAGTTGTTTTGGAAAGAGTCATAAAATCCTGTATAAACTGAACCATGATGCATATGAGACTTTTAAAATTCCCCTTACACATACCCAGCCTCTGTTCAGAAATTCAAGTGACTTTGGGATCATTTGTGAAGCCATTTCCGGCCATTACCCAAGGGGAATTAGAGCCCCAATTTGCCAGTAAAGACTCCTAATTTGAACAAAACATTAAACAAGTTTGCAGAAGTAATTGGGAGGTCACAAAACATACACGAACATCATAATTAAGTTATTATATCAGTCATACACCTTCTCTGAATATTTGGGACCAATTGGGATGATTTGGAGACCAAGACACTTAAACTAGTCAAGAGCCAAAATTGTGAAAAAATTGAAAAATTAGGCATTTTAATAAAATTCCAAAAATGGGACATTACATATTCTAGCATGAACCTTCAAGGGATCAAGATTAAGATGAGATTCTGTTCTTTAGTCTAGTTAAATTTTTCTATGAAAAATCCCTTGGCATATGGTTAAATGAATGCACTTTACTATATTTTTTAATTTCCAAGTTATGATGATTTAATGATGCAATGCTTTTAGCTTCAACCATAACCCCTTAACCTTACAAATTAAATCAAGTTAGTAGCATAACTTGGAATGAACTAAAGCATTAGAGTTTACTAGCATGGAAAGGGAAGGTGCCTCCTTTGATCATGTAGATGTGTCTTTTAGCGAAGGTAAAAAAGGTTAGGTAGAACTTGGAATGAACTAAAGCATTAAAGTTAACTAGCATGGAAAGAGAACCTAGCGTACAAAGGGAAGGTGCCTCCATGTAGATGTGTCTTTTAGGTAAGGTAAAATGTGTCATCATGAAGTCTTCCTACAATAAACAATATTATTTAGGTAAAATTGTTGCATGCATGGAGGATGAAATTGCATGGATGGAATCTTTCCCAATGGTGGCTTGAGATCCATCTTTTTTTCAGTGGAGAAAAGACAACTTTTTATTAAGAGTTTTTTTCGAAGGGCTTAAAAACCTTCCTTAAAATCACATGGCAGTTAGGAGCTATATAACAAAACGACAGACCTGCAATAAAATCACATGGTTTAAAAACAATTAGACAGCAAGCTAAACCGACGGAATTCAGACCGATTGAACCGAAGGTAGACCAATTGTCCCTGCGAGGGTCAAAGATAAAATCATTCCCTCGACTGGAGATAAAATCCTCCTAAATCAACAACCCAACTATTCGGCATCTTGTAAAATTCATCTAGAGAAGCAGACCGTTTCATTGTGTTGACAGGACCCATTCAGGAAATAAGACAAATGAATTTCTCCGTCCATCTCGCCCATTGAGATTTTTGAAAGAGAATCAACATCTACATTTAATTCATGGTAGATTTGGAAGTAGGAACAACAGAAGAACTCACTCATCAACCTCTTGGAGTCCTTCATTCAATGAAATAATTCCAACAATAGAACTTGAGCTTTGTCAAGAGCCCAATTGATAATAATTTGAGAGTCACCGGCAACAAAAAGATCCTTTATACCCCGCCATCTAGCCACATAAAGACCACTCCACATCCCGATAATTTTCGCTCTAGTATTTGTGCCCCTACCAGCGTTAAGCCAACCTTTAATCTCCTCTCCATCTATTTACATAACCCTAGAGGGAACACAAGAATACATAGCAATGAAAGAGAAAATCACTTATTGAAAAGAAGACATTGTTAAAGAACCCTTGGGTTGGACCTATTGGTATTCAAGCATAGTGGTGCCTTGAATGGATAAGCCATGATCATTATAACAAAGATAAAAACCCTACCTTCCTTCCCCATAAAACCCCTCAACCCTTCACAATTCCTGTATTATCCAAAAGATCCCAAAGTATATAGTTGTTACCTCATCTTTTAAAATGCAATTAAACAATCAAATATTTCATTTATATCACGAAACCACTTTTAATAATAATAAAAACTCAAACAAATTTTAATCTTTTTTTATTTTAGTTTTGAAATTAAAAAATCATTTTCTAATATACAAATTAAATTAAACTAAACTTAACCTTTATGCAATCTAAATCATCTCAACATTTCTAATAGATAAATAATATAAAATTATCCAAACTTTTTAACTTCAAAAAAATATTTTTTAAAATATGAGTTAAATTAATTTAAACTCAACCTTAGGATGTACCATTCCCTTGTGTCATTGTGGAATAATGCATGAGAGCTTAGTAGAATAAACCAATAATGCATGGCCCATATCTCATGAGCATTATATTTATATAACTAAGAAAAATTAAAAACAATTCTTACTAAAAAGATATTAAAAGTGAATGATTGTTCTTTTTTTAAAAGATGACATTTTTCACATTAAGAATAAAGTTATGGTTATGTACTTAATGCACAAGCATAAGTTATTAACAAGAAGGATAGCATTACTTCTAACTCTAATAAACATCACTTGAAACAAAAGAGATGGTGGCATGAGGATGTTCTTTCTTGGCCAAAACACTAGAATATATGAAAACACTCCAAAATATCAATAACAGATTGCTAGATTTAAAGATAGTTTATACTATCATGAAAAAATAATGATTAAGAGAAAGCTAATAATTACTTCTAACTCTAATAAACATCACTTGAAACAAAAGAGATGGTGGCATGAGGATGTTCTTTCTTGGCCAAAACACTAGAATATATGAAAACACTCCAAAATATCAATAACATCACAAGCATTATCTTTGCTAGATTTAAAGATAGTTTATACTATCATGAAAAAATAATGATTAAGAGAAAGCTAATATATTATGGAGACCATCCACCCCAAGGTAGAAGATAAAAAATAGCTTTCTTCTAAATTAAAGAAAATAATCAACATTTTGAAAATAAAAATGAACTCTCACAAAGTTAAACTAAGTGTTGAACAATAAAGAAAACACATTTACCAAAAAAGAATATGTAATCTTTTAATACTAAAAAAGTTAAAAAAAACATTCTAAATGAGCACATTAAAATTCATTTTTTCAAATATTTGAAACCTTAATTATCTCCGGAACTTGTTAACTTATAAAAATCAAAGATAATTAGGAAAGTTTCTATGCATAAACAAAATGTTAAATCATATCAATTAGTTATCAAATTTCTATACAATATTTTATCCTAGTAGTCAAATTTAATATTTTGCTTAACATTAGACAATAAAACATAAAATAAAAAACTAAAATTAAATATTAAATCATATTAATTAGTTATTACATTTCTTACAATATTTTATCACAGCGATCAAATTTAATATTTTGCTTAACATTAAACAATAAAACATAGAGTAAAAAATTAAAATTAGAGGAAAGTAATGTAACATTTGAATTCATAACAAATTTAAATGTCATTCCAAATAAACAATACAACATACAAATTTAGTTACGAATTTTTTATTTTTTATTTTTTAATAATTATATTAAAAATGTTTAAGTGATTTGAATTCATGACAAATTTAAATGTCATTCCCAATAAACAATACACCATAAATAATATTAACTTTTTAATAATTATATTTATAAATTTAGTTATGGAATATTAATTTTTTTAGTAATTATATTAAAAATATTGAAGTGAGGTTTGTTTTTTTTTCAGAGGAAAAAATACCAGCCTTTGTTATTCATTCAAGAATCAAAAGACATCTCATACCTATGGCCAGCAGATGGCCTCTCAGTCCTAGCAAAGAATGTGCATATGGAACCCCATCAAAACAAAGACAGTAAAGATCTAAGCAATCATACAAACAACCCATATCGGAGGAGCACAAAGTCTAACAATTGCAGACTTTTTCATTATTCCTGATAGACAGGTTAGGATATGCTGATAGAGATATTGAGAATGATAAAAAAAACAGACAAGTCCTGAGCAAAGCATGCTGGCTGAAAGTCACTGCAAAGCGGACTAAGAACAAATACATATCAATCACAAAGTGCCAAAAGTATAAGAGCATATAGCTCTGCACATGCTAGAAAAACATAAATTGACCATGATCAATGATCATGCCATCCAGAGATTCAGAAAAGAAACCAAAACCATATCCATCTTCAAAGCCTGCTTGGAGAGACCATCAGCCTACGTGTTATGCTCACGATAGATATGTTTGAAGATCACATGAGGGGCAGATAACAACATAGAATGGATGTCATCACACCAATGATTCAGAGAAGGGACATTAAGAGTTGCGAGTCTGTTAAGCCAAGAGATAATGACAAGCGAGTCACCAAATATCGAGTGCATGGGTAAACCGATCCACTTACTCACTCTCAGAATAGCCCATAATGCTCGTAATTCAGCTCTGGTGTTTGAGCTACTTCCACAGCCCAAGGAGAAACTAATGCAATAATCAACATTGAGATGGATCACAAAGCCAACACCACCAATATTCCCTGCAGCAGCCCCATCAAAAAAGCCACAAGGGTATTTGATCATGGGATTCGGACCAACATTCCTAATTCTTTACTTTTTTTGTGGAACTAGATACAAGTGCATAAGGTTATCAATCTGAATGATAAGAGCATGGACAGAGGGCGATTTATTGTAAAAAATGCATCAGTTTCTGAGGTTCCAAATACACCAAAAAATGAAAATCGGTAGATATCTGAAGTGTGCAGAGATCGGGATATTGCTAAACCAGTATTCCAGAAAAGAAGAAACAGAAACAAATTGAGGAGGAGAAAAACCATATCGAACAAAAAAGTAGGAAAAGACTCCAATGGTGAATGGACAGTCCATAAAGAGACGCTAAGTATTATGTTCACCCAAACAGCAAATGACACATCTACTAGGGCCCTGCATACCCCGATGTTGCAATTGATCCCAAGTCAGAATCCGACCCCTACCAGTTAGCCAAATGAAGCATCCAATTTTCAAGGGGATATTAAAATTCCAGAGCGAGTCAAGAGCAGAGGACTGATCCTCAAAGCAATATGAGGAAGCTATACAATCATAACCCAAAGCAGTAGTTAAAGGACCCGCATAATTGTTATGTGTCCATAATAGAGAGTCACAATTATCAGTAAGGCAAATCCTTCCATACTCCAGCCCTCTTATGTAGTTGTCCCATATTAATTTCCATTCTTCCTAAATCTCCAGGTCATCTGCTGAGAACCAATAGCTCTGAGCATGTGGAGTATGTTTCCGCGCTTGATCCAATGTACAGATGCCATAATCTTCCAAATAATCCCGCAGATCATGAGGAAGGAGAAAAGATGACCCCAAACCAACGATGGGATCCACTCCCAGTTGGATAGAAGTCCCATTACCAACTTTCCAAGTAAGCCCTTTTCCAAGCCAAGAGACAGTAAGAGGAAATCCCTTCCAAATCACAGATGCTCCTCGAAGAGAAAAAGACTTTTTACGGAGCTAGGAGTGCAGTGGAGTTCTTTTCAAATATTTAACAGACATAATCTGAAACCAAATGCCTTTGCCATTGATAGCCAGCCAGAAGCTTTTAAGTCTCAAGGAGATATTGAACCATGATAGCTGCTTAATACCCCATCCACCCAGGGTAGTCGGGCACGCTAAAAAGTGCCAGTCCACAATATGATATTTATTTTTCTTAGATGATGAATTCCACAGAAAAGAGTAGATCATGCGCTTGAGTTTGTCAAGAATGGATTGAGGGATCAGAACCAAAGCCATCCAGTAGATAGGAAGACTGGATAGCACAGATTTGATAAGAACAAGACGACCACCAAGAGATAAGAGCCGGTTGGTCCAGTAGTGGATCCGTTTTTCATATTTAGTAAGGATCCAGTGCCAATCCCTAACCAAGTACCCCAATGGCTTAATAAAGTATCCCAAGTACTTAAATCCATTATTAATATGCTCAAATCGATAGGGAAGTAACCCAGTGATCCTGTGCAGAAGATCACCATCCAAATCATTATGTAGAAAGCACGATTTGTCCATGTTAATCTGCATGCCTGATGCCTCACAAAAAGTGTCCAAAATAACTTTAAATGCCATCCATTCCTCAAAAGTGTCGATACCAAACTTAATCACATCATCTACAAAGAGTAGATGTGTGAGGGAAAGCTGAGGCGAAATCTTGATACCCTTGATTCTGCCATTAACTTTGGCATCCTCAATCAATAAACTAAGGCCTTCAATTACCAGAATGAACAGTAGAGGAGACAAGGAACATCCCTTCCTGATGCCACGAGAAGCAGTGAAAAAGGGAGAGGGGGAGCCATTAACAAGGATGGAAAAATTTCCAGAGGATATACAACCCAGAATCCAGTTCAATCCTACTAGAGGAACCCCAATTTGTAGAAGAATAAGTCTGATGAAAGTCCAATTGACCCTATCAAATGCCTTAGTCAAATCTAATTTTAAAATAAGGGCACACCTATTTTTGGTTTTGACAATGTGGAGGACTTCCTGTGTAATGGCCAAGGGTTCAATGATTTGGCGATTCTTCAAAAATCCAAATTGCTGGGGAGAGATGGATTTGTCCAGAAAGGGCTTAAGCCTCAAAGCCACAACCTTAGATATCAACTTGTAGACCAGATTGCAGAGTGAAATGGGACGGAAATTAGCAAAAGAGACGGGAAAATATTTTTTGGGGATAAGTGCTATAAAGGTGGAGTTCAAGGAAGGCACCACCCGAACGTCCTTCCTGGATGTCTCAACCATCTTAACATGATCAGGCCCCAACAAATCGAAGAAAGCCAAATAAAATTCAACAGGCCAACCATCAAGACCTAGAGACTTATCTTTTTTAAAGGATTTGAGTGCAGCCTCCACTTCAGTCAAAGTAACTTGACAAGAGAATGAATCCCTCTCTTCAGGGCTGATGAAAGAGGGAAATAATCGGATCACCTTGAGTTGGGCTGCAATGTTTGTCAAATTATCATCAGCAAAAATGTTCTTAAAATACTGCATCCCCAAAGTCTTGAGGCCCTGATCATCAGTGACCAAGTTGCCAGCCTCATCTTCAAGACTCCAAATGGCATTATGATTTTTTCGAGCAGATGCCACAGCATGGAAGAATTTAGTGTTAGCATCACCTTGAAGAGCCCATGACACTCTACTCTGTAATCTAGCGGATAGCAATTCATGGTCCATCCACTTTTTGAGCTCGAGTCTGAGAGCTGCCAATTTGTACTGCTCCCTAGCACTTAATATAGCTGTAGTCGAGGAATCTAGAATAGAGCTTATTTCATCCTCCACAAGAGCTGATTTGTCCTTCAACTCTATAGATTTCAGTTTAGTCCAGGACTTAACTTTTCCTTTAAGGAGACTAAGTGAGGTTTGTTATAGATATGTTTAGTACCATTGGTTTGAGAGCTTGTTTTTCATGACGGCTTAGATTTAAATCTCAATCTCATTGAGCTTTCTTTATACTAATTGTTTTCAAGACTAGGCTAGATTAAAAAGTAATTATTCACTAAATTTTGTGTATGTGGTTGTAAAATGGATTGTTATTCTTCTCACCTTGTGTTCATATTATAGACTAGATAAAATTCAAGTTTTATAACCACTAATAAAATTAAGCTTTACAAGAAATAAGTTGTTTTAATTTAAAACCATTTGTTTTTTATATATAAAATTATTATAAAAAAAACTCTAAGGGTTAGCTCAATTGGAAAGATTTACACACGGGAAGGTGAGAAGGGCACCACTGAGATGGTTTACCACCTTTACCATCCATGAAACACAAAAAAGATGATGAAACTTATGTTAACATAAAAACTTAAGTTTAAATCCCTAAATAAATATGATTATAAACCTGACCTTTTAAATATAATAAATATATCTATAAAAACAACATTAAATTATCAATGAAAATTATTTAAAAAAAATCTACTAAAATGAAACCTTAACATCACTTTTTTCAACTTGATTTTCTTGAAATTGCTAGCATTAAATTATCTATAAAGACTATTTCACGAAAAGTTGAAAAATCATTAAAATGGAATCATAATATAATTGTCGTTAATAAGTATAAGATATTAGTTGTTACGGTCAACTTTAATGGGTTAGTAGAAGGTGAGTGGGTTAAGGGTTTAATGGGTAGTTAATGGTTTTAGGTTAAGGGGTGGTAGGGTTAATTATGGATTGGTTAATTGGGGGCATGCTTGTAGACATTAAGGAGTTATCAATAAGGTGATTAAGTTCTAACTTCTTAGTACGGTAGGAAATTAGAAATTTTGTGGATGACATGTTGGGTTAGAAGTTAGGAGGTATTAGGTTATGGGTTAAGAGGTTAGTAGGTTACTAGTTATTTTTGTTATTTATAGTTAAATATTTTTAAACATAATTAATCATATTTAATTAATCAAGCATGCTTAATTACGATCAACTATTATTAATTATAATTAAATATGTTTAACTATAATTAATCACAATGCTTTATTTTATAATAAATATTATTTTTAATACAATAATATCTTTACATATTTTGAATACAATGATGTCATTAAATACTTTGAATATTAAAAATGCCAACATTTAATTTTATTTAAAGAAAATTAATGTTCTATACACTGAAGAGTTAGAAACATGCGATGCCATGCCATGTTATGGTACTTTTTATTAGAAAAATTCCATTATTCATCATCCATGTAACATAAATAAAAACATGAGATTGAAAAACACCATGGATTCCACCCCACTTAGTACAAGTAGAGATATGAGGTTGGAGCTACGAAACACCATGGATGCCACACCCCAACTAGGAATTGTTAGGATTATAAACCTCCCTTGTCCATTTTGGTCGATTATGTCTAAATTAGGAGTCTTTTCAGTCTATATTTAGTCACTAGCATCATTGGGTCCACATGGCTTAATTGGGCCACATGTACTAGTTACTAGAGCATGGGGAACACTAGTTGAGGCTAATTGCCATTGACTGCACTTGCATGCATCAGTTTAAGAGCCTCCTAGACCAATCCCTACAATTTTAGGAGCCACTGGGAGTGCCGAAACCAACCTCATTCAGTTGAGTTCAGTTAGTGACTAGTTAAGCCTAGTTAGGAGTCATTTACATTCAGTTACATCCAGTTACATTCAGTTAGTGCCAATCATTGATTGATTGCATGTGGGAAGGCGCAATTCCTCACCTACCACATTCAGTTAGACTAGTTAACTAATTCTAACTGACTCGTGCACTGATTTAGACAACTAGAGCTAACTAGTTGGGTTCCAATAGTGATTTAGACATGTCTAGTTATCTATGCAGTTAGGTAGAGTCAATCAATTTGAATTCCTCTCTCATGCATTCAAATTAATTGGTTATTAATACCAGTGTAATACATTGTAATTACCTGTCCAATTACTTTTGATTAATGAAAGCATTACACAGCTGCAAACCACTTTTTGCTCTGTTTCATTCTTCAATTCTGAGTAAAATTGTCTGATCTATTTTGTGAGTTGTGCGTTGATACATAGATCCATGTGCTCAATTTTACATTGTATAAGAGCAGAGGTCTTAGGTTCAATTCCCTCGAGCTACGCTAGAGGCGAGATGTTGGAGTATCGGTACAACCTCCACATGGTATAACTAGCGCACCTCTGGGAATATAAAACAAGTGGACTAACCACCACTCTTGGTGATAGGGCCTTGTGTTGGGTTTCAAATGTTCATCAACATCTGCAGGTTTTGGTGTAACGGAAAACGTTACAGGAACAAAGGAATTAAATATAGGGTATTGTACTTACCTAAGAATAACTGTAGGATAAAAGGACTATGTTAAATAATTTTAAGATTGTTTGTCACTGATTTCCAAAGTGTACATTAGTCATAATGAAAATGAAATTGAAAGAGAGGAAAATTGATAATGAAAATGGAACAGTCTTCATGATCCTTCTAAACCTTGAAATCAAAGTGAAAATCGTATTGTAAGTATAGAAATATGATGCATGTGAAGAATTGAAAAAAAAGCAAACACATAAATAAAATAGTAAGCATATATATGATTGTTATGTGCAACAATCTTAATCTATTATTCATTAGAAATCTAAACACCAATGCCAACTTCAAGTAAGTACAGGGTAACATGGTGATTTTGTAGGAGAAAACATTTTCTTAAAAGGAAAGTGGGTAGGGAGATGAGATATTGATAGTAGGTGATGGCAGCGTGGGAAATGGAAGCATAGTGTAGGAGAAAACATTTTTTTAAAAGGAAAGTGGGTAGGTAGATGAGATATTGATAGTAGGTGATGGCAACATGGGAGATGGAAGCATGTTGTAGGCGAAAACATTTTCTTAAAAGGAAAGTGGGTAGGGAGATGAGATATTGATAGTAGGTGATGGAAGCATGGGAGATGGAAACATATTGTAGGCGAAAACATTTTCTTAAAAGGAAAGTGGGTAGGGAGATGAGATATTGATAGTAGGTGATGGCGACGTGGGAGATAGAAACATATTGTAGGTGACAACACTTTCTTAAAAGGAAAGTGGGTAGGGAGATGAGATATTGATAGTAGGTGATGGCAGTGTGGGAGATGGAAGCATATTGTAGGAGAAAACACTTTCTTAAAAGGAAAGTGGGTAGGGAGATGAGATATTGATAGTAGGTGATGGCAGCGTGGGAGATGGAAGCATATTGTAGGTGAAAACATTTTCTTAAAAGGAAAGTGGGTAGGGAGATGAGATATTGATAGTAGGTGATGACAACATGGGAGATGGAAGCATATATCATAGGCATGAAAGATCAAATCTCTTGTTTTAGCTAAATATGTTTATCTCGTTCTTTAGTTCCTACTTGTAACATGGACTACACAATTCGTTAAGTGGTTACAGGTGGAGCAGTATTAGCGCTAACCAAAACGCCCCAACCCACTAGAATCTGGTAGACCAATTTTGTTGTAAATCATAATTTCAAGGATTTAAATCATAATTTTAATTATTTGGGTGGTTTTAAAATCAGCGATTTAGTATAAGGCGCTCCAATAAAATTAGTAAAATTACAAAATGGTAAAATTAACAATTTCACAGCAAAAATTTGACCGATTTTGATAAAAAATCAGCTGGAAAAGCGAGGCAATTTAGTTGGTGTTTATCCTACGCAGTTACAGGTCATTGACCATACATAAATTATGTTTTTGTTTTTATTTTTTATAAATAATATATATAGTTTTGAAATTTTTTAATAAAATAGATATTAGAATAAATTTTATAAAATTGAAATATATTTCTTATATTATTTTATAGTTATATTTATATTTTGTAGGAAATTTGTTTTGGTTTTCAAAATAACTGTAAAAGAAGAAGTTTGTTTTTGAAACTCTTGTCATTCTTGTTATCTTGTATGGTTGTGAAGTATGGGGGTGCAACATTTCTAGAGATCTTGGAGGAAGATTGAGCAAATCCAAAAACGGTTTATACCTTATAATCTCAAAATTAAAAACAATACACCTTATCTTATTCTCCTCATAAAAGTGGGTCTTTCCCCATCGAGAGCATGTCTATGACTAGGTACCTGATGTACAAACATAAGATAAATAACATGGGAAATGAGAGACTTCCTAAAATTGATTTAAACTCAAGTCAAAACCAACTACACCTCAAGTGATGTTGGTGTAAAGATACCATGGCTTGGTTAAACCATTGGGCATTGATGAAAATGACAATTTGCAGAACATTAATAATGTCAAAAATATTATTACTTTTAGGTTTAAAGAGAAATTGTGGTGTGAGGAAAATTTAGTGGTTAAGAGAAGATTAAGATACTATAAGGATGCTATTAATCCTAATTTGGAAGATCAGGAGTATCTCTCAATAGTAACTACATCACAGAATAAAATTAATATAGCCAAGATTAGAACAAACACTCATGAACTCCACAGCGAAATAGGGCGTTGGTATATTCCTAAAACTCAATGGGAGGAAAGGGTTTTCCATCTGTGTGAGTCTATGAGCGTTGAGGATGAAAATCACTTTTTCTTAGAGTGCCCTACTTACACCCACATTAGATCCGAGTTCATAGTATTTGCTACAATACAAACCCTTATAACCTCTTAACTTGCCAAAACTATAGTGAGCCTCGATAGCTTTTTGAGTACATGAACAAGATTTTAAAGTAAACCAAGTATTATCCTTCTTAAGGTTTGATATACCAAAGTTGGTCTCAATAGACGTTAATCATCATCATTATTATCATCATTTTGTCATTAACCATCCATTTTTTTATTATAAAATATATATAAAATTTTACAAATTTTTAATAAAATAGACATTAAAATACATTTTATAAAATTGAATTATATTTTTTTATAATATTTCATTATTATATTTATATTTTGTAATTTATCTAAAATAATAACTTAAAAATTTAATTTTTTTTCAATAAATTTTGCAAAAATTAAAATCTAATAATTATTATTATTATAGAGTAAACTATCACTTACCAAGGGTTTCTTTCTACTCATAACCCATTCCCCTTTAGGTGTCTAGTACATCTCTTCACTAAGTCACTTGTCTTAAGAGAATTTCTCAACTTTAATGAGTGTAAATCAATCTAGTTTCCATGGAGACGGTACCAATGCAAACCTTATCGATAGGAATGGTATGTGTATGCTTTAAAGCCTAGTTATCATGTGTCTTATCTTTCAAACCATTTGGTGGGGTCATTTATCCTGTAACAATTACTCGTCCAATATATTTTTATCCATGGTAGGGGTATGATGGAACTAGACCTAGTGGTTCTTGGTTTAATTCAACAAATGTTTTATAGGGCCAATAAAGGGAAATAAGTATTACTGTTCCTGCATTATTTTCGGCAAATTCCTATTTAGGATAATTTCTGTAAAGTGTTCACTCTTGCACCTCACATAATGATATATTTCATCCGTATCCTATGTTTGGGTTTTTTGTTTTTGCTTAAATTTGTGGGTAGTGCTTGCCATTTAACTAAGATTTCTACACAATTTAAGAGCAATTAATGTGTTTTTTCTTTCCTTAAAGTAGGGGTTTAATGAAAAAAATTGCAATTGCTTTAGTAGTTTTTCATAAGGTATACTAAATTAAATGTATTCATAGAGTAATAACTATGGAAGGTTGAGTCTTAGTTAAAGGAAAATAGGACTTACGTTGTTATGGACAAGAGAAAAACTAGGGGAAGAGGTAATGACTCTATAATTGCATTGGGATGTTGGATGCCAAATTAATGAGAAAATAATAGGGCCATGTGCAAGGTTTAGGAACCAACCAACATTATTAGGAGATGCATTTTAAGTCAAGGAGCAAAGATTATTTTTGAATGAAAACAATGAAGCTTATAATATAATCGTAAACATAGAGCATTATGATAATCTCAGACTTTTTACTAAATATAAACATGTAAAATTATTTATCATTAAATATTATAGGGAATACAATATTTATAAAAGCATCAAATACAGTGTTTGGGATAGTACTCCAAATAATAACAAAAAAAATTGGATGCTGCCTATTAAGAAGCTCAAAAAAAAACTTAGTAGCTGCTTATAGTCCTATTCTTTCCGATAAGTATCTCAGAATATCTATTTTGATTTTTGTTTATCCCTTGACCTTATTTATCTATTTTCCATTATATATGATTAACCACATCATTTTGAAATTATAACATAATAATTATGAATAATGTTCTACATGTACTATGTGAATTTTGTTAATTTGTATTTCTTCTTTGATATCATTTGCAAAGATTGTTGTTGAAATTCTTTGTTGTAATTTGTAATGTGTTTCAATTGGATAACAAGATTTATGTAGAATCCATGTTAGTATTTAATTCAATTACATATTTTGCGTTGCGTTCGTTATATTGTGTGAATTTGATTTCATGCCCCTAGGTACTACATCAAGTGGTATCATAGCTAAGTATACAGTGTTAGGAAATCGAGACAAGATATTAGTGTGTTAGATGCTGGGAAGGAAGAAAGTTAGATTTCATATTACGAGAGAAAGATTTCTTCCTTGTGGTGAATAGGGTTTTGATGCAGGTGGTTATTCTAGAAATCACGGATATTTGGGAGAGCATTCCTTATTGAAGGCAATAACAAGAGTAAATTGATTTATGCACGACGATTGAAGTGAGAATCACCTAGAGCATAGGAACAACTATGCCACATAGGAGGAGAAATTCGAGAAATCAAGAAGACATATAATTTGAATAAATGAGAAGAAGAATTGAAGAGTTAGAATCCATACTTTTTAGTAATGTTGGAGATAATGGAAAATTTGGATAAAAATATAAATATTTATAAGTTGCACTGTGGATCACATAAGAGCATAATAACCAAGAGAATGCCCCATGACTGCAATTATTCAAATTCTTGAAAGATAAAGATAATTATAGAATAAAGGTATTTTGTTTTAATGGTAGTTTAAAATGCATTTATTTTTTGGATTGGTGAAGTAGAAAGGTACTTTGATTTGAGAAAGTAGAGGATTCATATAGAATAAAGTTTGCTACTAGAAAATTTAGATGACATGCTACATTATTGTAGTCGAATCATTATAGAGAATTAGAACTTGGAAGAACATGGCAAGAAAGTTGAATGAAAATTTCTTTCCCAAGAACTACCAAGGAAATCTTAGACAAGTCCAAAATTAGAGGAATACAAAAATGAATGTCAAAGAATACACAAAAGAAGTTTATAAATTGGGAATTCATTTTGAATTGGACGAGCTTGAAGATTTGAGAGTAGAGAGGTGTGAAAATGGTTTCAAATTTATGATTCAAGATGAAATTATCACTTAGTTATTTCATTTTGTAGAAGAGCATTTTAGATTTGTTTGAAGGTGGAAGAGAAATTGGATAAAAGGCAACACAATGATAGAGGAAGAGCATCAAAAGAGGCAAAGGAAGATAAAACTTTGGAATAGGTAAATTAGATGCAAGAGATGAATATGAAGCAAGTAATAATGAAATTTTTAGATAAGGTACAAATGTTAGTAGAGGAAAAGGTCGGTACATGATACTATGTTACAAATGTGGAGTGGAAGGACACAAGGCAATAAATTGTCAAGGACATCAAAATCATGCCAGGTGGAGTGGAACAAAAACACATGTATCTCATGTAGAAGAGTCTTTACTTGTTGGTGATAATAGTTCAAATATTGATCACGAGAAAGGAGAGAATATTATGTCCATAATAGTACTGAAGCCATAGAAGAATATTATTGAAGAATCTAAATAAGGGAAAAGTATTTTCAAAACAAAATGCAAGATCCAAGGTAAGTGTTTTGATATGATTATTGATGGTGGAAGCATTGGAAATTTAGTTTCAACAAAAGTGATAAATAAATTAAGGTTGAAATGTATTACACATCCTATTCCTTATAGGGTATCATGGTTATAGGGAGGTCATCAAATTATATTTTTAGAACAATCTTTATTGAATTTTTAGTTAAGAGATTATTATCACCAAGTACATTGATCGTGTTTTTATGGATGTTTTCCATGTATGGCTTGGCATACCTTGTATATATGAGAAAAAGTATATCATGATGGACTGAAAAATACTTATCAGTTTGTGAAATGTGATATAGTTTCAGGTTACTTCCCATGTTAGAGGAATACACATATTTAATAATTATGATGTGTTTTGCTGAGAAATCCATGAGGGAAGATGAATTCTATCTAGTACATTTGTATAGTAGTGTTCAATAAGGAAAGGAGAATATACCCATGGAATATCAAAACAAGTCTAAGTTACAACATCTAAGAATATGTTAATGCTTGGAAGTAGTGAATATGTAGACCATATAAAGAAAACAATGTAGGTTGAAGTTGTTAAAAACATAAATGAAGATGTTGACTATGAAGGTGACAACCATAAAGGAAATTCTAGAAAGCAATGTACAAAACAAGAATCCAAAGATATTACCTCTATGAGGGTTAGTGATGGGGAAAGATACATGTTGAATGGTGGTAAAGTAGATGGAAATAGATCAATGTTAAAGTAAATGGCAATAAAAAGGGTATTCTCCAACAAGGTGTAACAACCTCCAAGGCCTAATCCTTTGTAGGCTTATAATTAACTAAATTATATTGTATTACGTTATTTCAGTCTCACATAGAAACAATAGACAAAATTTGTGCTCTTCAAAAATTAACAATTTAACTCTTTAGTAATAAGAAATCTGATTTTTACAGATAATAATTTAGAAAATAACATCAATTTAATAACATAATTTATACAAGAAAATTACCAAGAAGAATACCTCCACCGGTGCTTAATATGTACCTTTTTGAATTTAAGACCCATTGAATTAATTGAATCCCTTCATTCACTTTCCCATAATGGAACCACAAATTTTCCTCCCATCCATCTAGGGGCTTAATTGATTCCCTAGATCTAGGAAAATAATTTGGTTTCCTATCCCTCTATGCCAATGGCTCCATGAAAAGCAATCCTAGAATGGTATCCTTGGGATCTTCCAAAATATTAAACATGATTCCCTTCTTACCAGAGCTTCCAAGCTCCATGAAGTTACCAGGTCTTCCACAAGACCTTTCTTCCCAGCCTCCAAACAACCAGCATAAGAAGACCCCCCATTATCTCTCTTTACAAAACTAGGAGCCTTCAATAGAGTTTATATTGTAAGCATAACCCCTCCATGGTATGAATGGAATGTAATTAGGCCATATAAGTTTAGATATTTCCTTATGACAGGAGTAGATTCCGAGAACCTCAAGCTCCAATTTTTGTATTATATAGATATTCAACTCTACTGCAACCCTCTTTGATACAATATATAAATCGTGTATGTTTAAAAAAAATCTTATTATTCTCTTATCCTATAATTATTTATCACACCACAATTTCTCCTTAAATTTAGATGTTGTATCATTGAAAATATTATCATTATTATGCCGAGTGACTTCTTCCTTGATTCTACAATGATTTAGCCAAGACCTGATATCTTTATGCCAATTTCTCTCGAGTTATAGGTGGTTTTGATTGGATTTTGAAGAAATATTAAGAAGCCTCTTGTTTTCCATGTTCATCCCATTCTTGTACATTAGGTACCTAGTCATTGCCATGATTTCAATAAGATTAAAAGTTTTTATTTCTTCCTTATACAAGAACCAATAAACTATAATTGTTGTACCAATAAAAATAGAAGAGGTACAATTCCATTTTTTTCTAAAAGGGTTTGCCCAAAATTTATAGGGTAAAATTATTTTACTATTAGAATTACCAAAAAATTCTAGAAACTATATAAAATCCTTAGAAATTTGAGTATTTTTATAAAACATCAACAAACATTTTATGGTTTGATTTTTAAAAATTCATAAGATTCAGTATAATTTCTAAAATTTGATACAAGTATAGATCCTTAAATTTTTCCACACACACACACACACACACACACACATTTTGGAGCGAAGGGATGGAGCTCTGTGAACGGAAGAGCAAAGGAGTGTGCGGAAAATACAGTGAAGGAGTGAAGGAGGTATGCATAACAGTTTGAACCTTTTGCAAGAAGAATGAAAGAAGGTGGACGAACCAAAACTTTGTGCAAAGTGGTGAAGGAGACCGATACTGCATTAATGGAAAGGTTTTTTTGCAAAAGGGAATCATGTTGCTGGATAAGGTGGATTACGAAGAGGACAATGAAGAGGACCTCAAGCACGGATCAATTTTTTGAAAGAATGAGCAAGTCATTTTGAGATTCAGGATTGGCATCAATGAAAATCCCCACTGTGGGTAATAATGAAAATCCCCACTGTGGGTAATAACAAAGGTGACATTAGCATAAACAAGTCCGAAAAATTAAAGAAATTTTACAGGAGCATTATGCCAAGGAAAGGTGGTGCAAAGATGATAGTAGGGAAAGATATCCAACTTGATGAAATCCTAAATTACTTGAGACTGGCTTTGGTTGGTAGGTTTTGAGGCAAGGTGGTGGTAAGAGAAGCTCTCTAGACTTGTATAGATGCAAATTGGAGGAAATATTTAGGGTATTCCCTAGACTTCCATGTACTACCACGAGGTTGGTTTCTGATAAAACTTTGTAAGGAGGAGGATGACCTGAAGATGCTAGCACGTAATTGGAATTGGGGGGGATATAGTTTGATACTTCAGAAATGGAGAGTGGATTTCAACACTAGAAGGGAACCACATAATATGCAGTAGGTTTGGGTCATTTTACCAAGAATTCCGATAGTTTTTTGGCAGGAATCGGTCTTGGAGGCACTTGGAAATAAACTAGGGAGTTTTGTAGCCCTATAACAATATTGGGAAATTAAAATTGATTGCAGGTGTGTAAGAATTTTGGTGGAGATGGAACTAAGAGAAGGACTATTTGAAGTTCTAAAGATTGAAATGCATGGGATTTCTTGTTACAGAAGCTTGATTACTGGAAGCTACAGTTCAAGTGTTTCAATTGTTGAAGAGTGGGTCATCTACAGAAGGAATGTACTATGTGAAAGAAGGTTGCAAAGACCAAAAACTGTATGGGTAAGGAAAGAACGAACCTCCTTTTTAGTCGAAAACACAGAAAGTGGTAGTCCTGCGGAAGGTGGAGAAGGAAACCGTGAAAACAAGATACAGTCTGAGAACGAAACACAGTTATGCGTGGAAAATAAAGTGTCCCACTCGATACAACATACTTAGAAAGACACAATGGATTCAACGAATGGTCAACCATGCGACACAAAAGGATCTAGGGTGCAAGCTGGTAGTGGGGGACACGTATTATCTGAAGGTATTAATCATGTTATTTCTGGATATTCTTGTTTAGTTAAATATGTCATT
Organism: Pseudotsuga menziesii; assembly: GCA_001517045.1. Classification (NCBI taxonomy): domain Eukaryota; kingdom Viridiplantae; phylum Streptophyta; class Pinopsida; order Pinales; family Pinaceae; genus Pseudotsuga; species Pseudotsuga menziesii. The sequence continues at coordinate 185,016 of LPNX010993159.1, forward strand.
TTAAACTTAGAAAAAGATGAAAATGACACAACGAATGGAGCAGGAAAAGATAATAGTACTTTTTATGGTCGATGGTTAGAAGGGACAAATTCTAATTTAGTCTAGAGGAGAGAGTATGATCTCAGATCTAAAATTTCTTAGAAGGAAGAAGAGGAACGTCATACTAGGGGTTTAGCACTCAACCAAAAATTGAAATTATAGCCTGAAAGGAAATATTTTCTTTCCAAAGCCCTAAATCAAATAACTTTGGATATCAAGCAAGGTAAAAAAGGAACTATTAGTCAGGCTCTTAGAGTAGATAAATCCCCTAATGGGAGGTTGAAATGATAATTCTCTCCTTCAATGTAAGGGGGTTAGGGGGGACCTCCAAATTAAACGCTCTTAAGAGACTGATAGGTCTTGTAAAACCGACAGTTATGCTGATTCAAGAAACAATGATGGAAGGGAATAAAGTGAAGTAAGCCCTAAGTGGCTTCTTAAGGGACTGGAAAATGAAATCCATTGATGTAGAAGGACATTCATGTGGATTAATAACAATATGGAAACCATACATAACTATGATATTAGAAAAATAATTTAACTCGGCCATAGAGACTGTTTTAACAGATCATGAAACATGGTATACTTTCTCTATTATGAAGTTTTATGGACCATATTATGATAGAAAGTCCTTTTGGGAGTCCTTAGGGAAATCTCGCACTCTGGAGCAACCCAATGTGATAGTACGGGTATATTTGAATCTAACACTCTCTGCTAAAGAGGTGCGGGGAAAAAATGCTAGAACAAACTCTTTAAGCCCTTATTTTAATAACCTCTTTGAAAAAAAGGTCTGATAGATCTTCAACCAATGAAAATGGAACTGACATGGCGAAACAAAAAAGGTGGGGGCCAAGCGATATCTAATATTTTAGGTCATTTTTAGGTTGCTGAAGAGTTAATTAATGGACATGTAGTATTTCAGATAATGGTTGAAGTGGGGGGAATATCAGATCATAGACCAATTCTCCTAACAGTTCTAAATTCAGATAAAAAGCCACTTTCTCCATTCAAATTTAACCCCTCATGGATAGAAGTGGAATATTACAAAAATATGATTTTGGATTCATCGAAAATTCTATGCAATTCTCATACTTCCTCATACATGCAGCAGTTTATGGAAAATCTAGCTCGAACCAAAAAGTTATCTAAAGAATGGGAAAAAAACACAAGGTGGTTTATCACGAAGAACTGAGAGGGGTAGAATATAAAATAGAGGATTTGTTCTCTTCAATAAAAGATGGCATATTCTATGTAGAAGAGGTGGAGACCTTAAAACAGTTAGAAGGAAAACAAATTGTTGTTGGCAAAGGAAGAGCAATTAAGAATGCTAAAAAGCAGTGATTTATGGTTAGAAGAAGGAGACAACAATATAAAATTCTTCCACAAATATGCCAATCATAGAAAAAATATCAATACTGTCATTGAGATAAAATATGAAACATGTACTAATGTAAGAACTTTTCAAGACAAAGCGAGTGCCACTGTGAAACATTTCAGTACCCTTTTCACTAAGCCTACAAGATGCCCGATAACAGAAATTGTATAGGTGCTAAGGCTCTTTCCAAAGCTAATTAATGAAGAGATGAATACTTATTTAAAGGAAAAAATATCTGAAGAAGAGTTAATTCAAATTCCACATGCATTCCAAAAGGGGAAGAGCCTAGGACTTGACAGATTCATTATGGAGTTCTATTTGGGATTTTATGAACATATCAAGGGAGATCTTCTAAAATTAGTGCTGGAAACCCAGAGATTAGGGAAATTTCTTGGAGTTATTAAATCAACATTCATAATGCAGATCCCAAATAAGCAAAAGAACGACTCTTTTGATGACTACATACCGATTTCTTATTGTAATATGATATACAAATTAATTGCAAAGATAATTGCTCAAATACTTAAACCAATCTTAAGTGAAATTGTTACGGAAGAACAATTTGGATTCCTCTTTAAAAGAAAAATTCATGATGCAATATATTTGGCTCAAGAAGCCTTTCATTCAATGAAGAAGGAGAAGCAGAAGGATTTTTCCTTGAAGCTAGATCTGTCAAAAATGTATGATAGAGTAAGTTGGACCTTCTTACGATTACTTTTAATCCAGATTGAAATGTCATTAGAGGTAGTTGCTTGGATAATGGGATGTGTTCAATCCACCTCCTATGCAGTATTGATAAATGGAGCTCCTACCTCCTTTTTTAGACCTTCAAGGGGAATTCATCAAGGTTTCCCTTTACGCCTCTTCCTTTTAATTTTAGTAGAAAATGCTTTGAGCAGGCTAATCCATCATGCTAAGACTTGTAAAATAATTGAAGGGGTGAAAGTTTCAAATACGTAGGAGGTAACACATATTCTCTTCATTGATGATATACTCATTTTTCACAGTGGTACTAAAGTAAATTTGATATCTTTCCAATCATCAATAGATTTGTACCAGAGGGAAACAAGTATGATGATAACCACAAAAAAATTAGTTCTAGCTCATAATGATTTCCATGAGGATCTATTGAATGATGCAAAAGAGACACTATCTTTTCCCACAACTATTCTATCAGAAGGTGTGAAATATATAGTCTTCTCTCTAAATCCAAATTGTTACTCCTTTCAATATTGGATTTGGCTCTACAAGAAAGTAGAGACTCAAATCTCATTATGGACAAACACATTTCTTTCAAGAGGAGGCAGACTGGTCATGTTGAAACCAGTATTACAGAGTATCCCATAATACTACGCATCAATTGCTTATATACCCAAAGGAATTTTGAAAAAAAGAAGAAAAAAGTGCTTCTCCTTTTTGTGGATGATCAACAAACAAACAAAATGTATTCCACTAGTAAGACGGATGTCTTTAACTCTCCCCGAAAATATTGGAGGATGGGGCATTAAAAACCTATATTTTTTTTTGTAGAGCATTAGTAGCCAAAACACTATGGAGGATGGCTCAGAGACCAAACTCCCGGTAGGGAAGGGTTATGAGATCGAAATATTGCAATAACTCCCCAATCGACGAATGGTTTCAGAACCCATCCAAATCCTACAAAAACAGGTCAGTAGGATGGAAAGCACTTGTATTGGCATTCCCCATGATAGGAAATTGGACAGCATAGCAGATTAGAGATGGAATAAAGGTAAGAATAGGTGTGGGTCCGTAGGTAGGAGTGGGAGAATATTTTTGACTATCGGTTGAATTGAAAGATAAGTTGCAAGCACAAAAGATATATGTGCTAGCAGATGACCAAGCACAACAACCTCAACAAAGAGGAATAAGTGGATGGAAATCACCTCAAGAATTGGCATTATCTGGAGACACAGTAGGAGAATGGAACATATATGTAAGTGAACTGGTTTCTAGTTTCATTCATTTGGAAGTTGGGGAGAAAGACAGATTAATATGGACAAATAATGGAGTGGATGGGGATTTATGGGCCAAACTTGGTTATGAAGCAATACGCCAAGAATCTTTTCAAGGAGAAAAAATATGGTGGTGGAGAATTATATGGAAAATACACAGTTCTTTGAAAACTATATTGACTCTCTGGTTGGATTTAAATGAAAAACTTCTAACCAAGGAAAATTTAAAGAAAAGAGGTTTTCGTGGTTCAAGTATTTGTGTCTTATGCAATGAAGATGAAGAACAATATTCTCACTTGTTTAGCTTGTGCCCCTATGCAAGCGAATTCTGGGACAAAGTCACCGAGAATATTGCTAAAATCAGGATAACGCAAAAGGATGCAACAGTGGAACATAGAACCCAGAAATGGTGGAAAGTAGATGAGGTAAGTCATTATGACGCCTTTCATGCTCTCTTTGTATACACTATAATTTGGGAAGCTTGAAATCAAGTAAATTTCAAGCATAGAAGGATCCCAACAGACATTCTTTCTGCCATCCTACTACGAAAAGTACAGGAACACAAAAATGATGAAAAAGCAAGAAAGCATCGAGTAATTTTAGCTCCAGATATTAACAAAAGAGAGCCCTGGGCATTCTTTGATGGAGACAGTTAAGGGACACCACCATTAGGAGGCACAGGAGGAGTGTTATACATGCCGAATTCCTCCAAGTTATGCATTAAATTTTCACATGGGAGGGAAACCAATAGAAAGGAAGAGTTAACAACTATATGGGTGGTTCTTAGGATCACTGAAAGGAAAAATGTGATAAGGGTTCAACTGTTTGTGAATTCAAAAATGGTGATAGATTGGGATAATGAAACATCCCAAATAAAATCTCCCCAGCTGCAATATCTTCTAACAAAAATTAAACATGTAATGACCTCCTTTGAATCAATCTCCTTCACTCATACCTACCGAGAAATCAATGGAGAAGCATATTTATTATCCAAGTTGGAATCGACTTTACAATCGGGGGTTATTGAAGTGGAGGAATTAAGAAATGGATAGGTGCTGGAACATTTCACCTTGGTTTGAGAAGAAAAAATTCACAGGGATGCAACCGTTCCAGGAAGAACAGAGTAACACAACTTAGAAAAATTCAAAGTGATCAGAACATGACTTTTTTTTGAACTTTTTGGGAAAACATGTACTATAAAAAATATGTAATGTTAGGCTTGAAGAGATAAAATGAATCATTTTTTGAGGCAGAATGAACTAAGTAATCCGCGAGGGAAGAAACAATTTGTATATGCATGAAGGCATGAGATTGTAAAATGTATTGTTGTAAATCATTCTAAAACACTTGAATGTTGTAATGTAAGTCCCATGCTGATAGTTAATGATCACTCTTTATTTAGAGTGATAGTTATTTTCACTCTT
>LPNX010993159.1:192940-218524 GCA_001517045.1 Pseudotsuga menziesii
TAGATGTGAAATTAGTTCGTTGGATTTGTTTGAGTGGTTGAGAACAATTTCTTGCAAATAAGAGGTATCTTGGTCAAATCTTTGGGTGACTATGCATAGATTGTAATAGGGTTCACTCGATGTCCCCACTAAGTTAGGCTCTCTACAATGTATTCTTTATAGCATATAAAACTATTTACTTAAATATTAAATATAACATATAGAACAATCTACTTAAATAAATTTTAATAAAAACACCAATACCACTCATACATAACCTATCCTCTAAAACATATAAAACTATCTACTTAAATATAAATATATTTTAATAAAAAAAACAATACTATTATAATGACATATTCTCTATAACATATACAATTCTCTATAACATATACAATTATCTACCAAAATATATTTTAATAGAAATAACAATATCACTTATACATAACTTATTGTCTATAACATATAGACCTATCTGCTTAAATATACTTTAATTAAAAAACAACGATACCATTCATACATGGCACATTCTCTATGGCCCATAGACCTATCCACTAAAATATATTTTAATAAAAGCAACAATACTACTCATAAATAACCTATTCTGTATAACAACTTACGGATCAGCTTTTATGGTATATAAGCCACCTTCGCTTCCCTTTGAGTAGTTCTGGTCATCTCTATTATGATAGTGACAATTCTATGTTGTTATTTATTTCAAACTCATAAAATACAAAAGCATGGATTTTTTTGTAAGAGTATAAAATACAAAACTAGCGATCTTTGTATGAGAATAAAACAAGTGTCACGTAGGATTAGGTAGAATTTTCTCTAAAACTCATGATGGTGATGGTTCTATGCTGCTATTTGTTTGACACTTAACAAATACAAAACCACCACGGTGTCTAGTAAGAATATGTTATTGAAAAAGTTGGTCGTTATATATATATGAATGAATGAATGAGATGATGGTCGTAATTTAAATTTTGTTTTTATATATATTAGGTTAGATTTTATATATAAAATAGTAATAGTAATAAAATTTTTTTTATTTATTTTATGTTTTTTATTTTTATTTTTATTTTAGGAGGAGTTTTAATTGGAATTTGGTAAATTTTTTTGGTAAAATTTAAATTTAAAAGTTTTAATTGTGTATTTAAATTCATAAAGAGATTTAATATTTTTAAATATTTAATGATATTTAAATTATATAATTTTTATAGCTAATATATGTGATTCTAAGATTTTTTAAAGATTTCCAACCAAACTTCCAACAAAATATATGTTCAAAAAATTTGAAAACATAGACTATTTAGATACACCTATATAAAATTTTCACTTATATATAATAAAATTGAATATTTATTATTTTGTTGTTTTAAATTATAATTTTTGTATATTTTAAATAATGCTTGTATATTTTTAAATTTTATAGTTTTTAATAATTTAATAGTTTTAAAAAAATCTCAATATTGTTTTTATACCCTTCTACAATTTCATATAATCTAAAATTTAAATTAAATCATCAAACCTTAAATGAACCTTACTTATTTTAGCTTAACATTTAAAGCACAATTTAAGTTAAATTATCAACACTTAGGAACTTTACTCACTTTAGTTTAAAAATTGAAGCAAATATAAACCGGTACAAATATCAAAGGAACAACAAAAGAAGAACTTATAAGACATTAGTTGTTTTTTCTACAAGAATGAATATATTTTGTATTAGAAGGTCAGTGATGTAACCACTGAAGAAGAACCACAAAATTCATCACTGCCATTAGAAGGCAGCAGTTAGAGACCTTAAAGTTTAATTTATTGCTACCCATACACAAAAGTATACCACCCAACCCAACTAAAAAATCTTCCATTACGTAGATATAAAGTTTGAGACATAATAAAACTACCTACTGCCATAATTCGCTAGATGCTTTCCATGCATAGATGAAACAGAGAAAACAAAATGCAAAAATCTCCTAGAGGAGTCCAAGATTACTTTCCTCGTGCGCCATGTTGAGATGATGAGCCTGGAAGTGCATAATTTTCCATTTTTGCCACCTTGAGCTCCAACTTATCAAACTTGACTTCCAACTTGGTGAGCATTCTTGTCATTGCTTGCTTTGTATGAGAAATGAAATGAGCTAATTCTTCCCGGAGGTGAGACATGTCATGATCAACAATTTCCAAACGCCACCCTCCTTCGATGTCTAGCTGATGCAGAACGTGGTTCTTCCTCTTGATTTTCTTTTTAATTTCCCTTATTTCACCCGCAACGGTTTGGATAAGATCAGAAGAAGCCGTGGATTTAGAGGAGGTTTCCATTAAAACAAAGGAAGTCTAAAACCCAATAATTTCTACCTTTCTTTTTCTCTAGTTTCGGGGAGCTAGACATAATTGGAGGATGTAGACATTGCTGAGGACATAGCCACCTTCTAATACCTCACCTTTGATGCTCATAATTTCCAGGTTCACGGGACAATCTTTCACCGAGCTCCCACGCCGAAGAGAGGACTGCAAAGGACATATGGTTAGAATCAGGAAGCAGGTGAGCTCACTCATCATGTTCAAAAGGGACGTAAGAGGGGTACGACCTATCCTCCTTAAGTCCAAGTTACCGGTCGCATGCATCATCCCATGCGCTAGATGGTGGGGAAGAGATACGACACGAGCCATGGATAGGAAAGGTTAGCTCCACGTGGAAGGTGCTAGGGATAAGCCCCTTGGACCTTTAGCCTTGGTCCTATGGAATTCGACAGGAGGAGCTAATTCCATTGATCACTAGAGTAAATTTACTTAGGGCAGAAGCGACATTTTCCACCTAGTCCTCTTAGCCATTTAGCCTTCTTAGAACGTGAAAATAATCGATCTTCCTAAAGGAATTGGCAAGAATTTGTATTTTTTATCAACTGTTGAATATGCAAGTGAGAGGGAAGGGAATTGGAAGATAGATATTGAATTATTAATATTGAGTCCCCAACCACAATGATTTCATCGATTTCTTGAATTCTAGCTTGGCGGAGGCATTGCCATAGGGCACGGGCTTCAACAACATTATTTGTTTCGTCTCCCAGGCCCCAAGAGTAGATTGTTTCTTGAACTCCATCTGGGATGATGAGAAACCCTCTCCCTATCGCCTCTTATAAGACATTAATTGTTTATCATTAATATAAGTATTATATTTATTTTTAGTTTTTTTCGAAAAATTCTGTAATGAAATTTAAGATATATTTCTTCACATACATATATAAAATTTAATAAATTTAATATATGTATCAAGAGATTTATAATAAGTATTAATTAGTATTACATATTTTGAACTATTATACTGTAATGATTAGTATTATAAAAATTTATAATGTAATGATTTTTTTTAAAGGAAAAATTTTATTTTTATTTTCATGGAAACAAAAATACGTTATTTAGGTTTGGGGTGATTAGTGAAGAAACCATTGTTTGGATGGTTATGATTTAATTTTCGGTCCAAAATTTTAAGAACTATTTGAACACTATCACATATGATCGTTTGGTTTGATGTTACATAAGAGTTAAACAAAATATATGGGATGAAACAACAAAACAAGAAATACACAAATGTGGATATTTTAGGAGCTTTGTAGTCCTCCCAAAGGGGTGGAGGAGCTATGAGATCCTTGTTTTCTTACCAACGTGATAACCATTATAATTGAGGTGCCTCAAATGAATTTTTTAGATAACTGGTTAGATTTGCAATTTTGTTCTTGATAAGCATGTTGTAAGTGTATTTCAGAGAAGTTGGAAGAAATGATTTTTAAGGTTCTTCCCAATTCTGAGAGTCTGGCATCTTCCAATAAACTTTGTCCATACATCCAATTCAGATATAACAAGGAGTCCCCAAAATCCTGTAGCTTATGGATTCCATTATCCCAAGCAATGTGGAGGAGAATTTTGAGAGCTAGGAAATCAAATTCGGTATTGGATGCCTGATGTGCATGACCAGAGAAATTAAGTTATCTTTCCTTAGTGAGATACATGATTCCCCCAATACCATGGAGGTGATCTTGTCGCTTAAAGGATCCGTAGAAAAACGTCGAATCCCAACTTTTGTCCATCATCAAATCACCAACCACTTGTGCATTCGGGGGGGCTTGGTCATATTTGAAGAAGTTGTATAGGATCATGATGCATGCCACTGTTTGAAAGGAGGGGATATAGCCATCATGATATATGGCATCGTTTCTATCCATCCAAATCCCCCATAGAGTTAAGTAAATTATCCCGATTTATGTGAGAATGAAATGAAAGAACAAATATAGAATCATAAACACATACATATTGCAATGAAAACAAAGATACAATAAACAAATATTCTATTAAATGGCGAAAATAGAACAAACTGTAAATACATCAACTAGAATGGTGGTACCAATCTTTGAGAAGATATGTATAATTACGCTCATTCGTGCTAAGATGAATATAAATTGAGGGCAAATGGGCCTATTTATAATAAGCATGAGGGAGAGAACACTAAATGTCCAAAACGTAACCCTAGAAGATGAACTGTGATAAATTTTGCGACCCCAAGGTGGTTAGTTGAACTATCAACTTCCCGAAAGGAAGTCATAACCTTTACATATGATCTCTGATTTGGGCACTCTATAGCCCATTGAAAATATCTATACAAGATTTACATCTTTCGAATGGGTCTAGATGCATGCCGGTGGCAACCTTATACCCCCTTGAATCGTAAAAAAATGTCGTTTAGGGACTCAAAACGGCCACAGAAGTTTAGGTCTCGAAAAAATGTAGAAAATTTACTAGAAAATTGCCAAAATGGACAACTATTTTGAGCCAGTGGAATAGGTGGGTGGCCACCGATATCCATCTAGATCAATCCTCCCCCCTTAGGAATCAATGCTCTCCATTGAAAAAAATCCCATATCATCTGTTGAACTGTGTGTTGAGTTGAGCTCTTGGTGCGAAATTTGTTGAATTGAAAAGGATGCTTTTCTTTGACATCTTCATAGGGCTATAATTGTTGTTGATGGATGCGTGGAGATGTTCAACAATTTTGGTTTTTCGTGTTATCCTTTTTATGAATTGGTATGGATGATGTGTTTCTGGACAAGCACCTTGAATGCGTGGACTTGCACTGTAGAGGTACTTGAATGGACAAAGGAACATTGACTTTGTGTTCTTCTTGTTTCTGTTGAGAAGAGGGACCCTATACAAAGGGTGTGGAGGCCTATGTGATCTGATGTTCCCCTTCATAGGCAATTGTGAAGAGGGAGAACTTCCCGTTGTGGAAGATTATCTTCTTTCCCTGCAAGACTATGGCATGTGCAACTGTCTCTGGTATCCAATAGAGTTGTCCTCCCAAAGTGACAATGACACTATGAGGTCGTGATTCATATATAACATGACACTTCCACATATATGGTTGTCCTAAAAGAACATCATAGACTTCAAGTGGGGCCATATCACACAGTACCTCATCTTTGAAAGGATTGATGCCATATGGTAGGAGACATTTCTAAGTAACGCAGATACCTCGTCCTTGGCTTAGCCAACCAATGTTGTAGGGTTGCGGGTGTGGTGTTGTTGGAAGATCTAATCTCTTGATAAATTCTATTGACATTAGGTTCTATTGGTTGCCACTGTCAACAACAAAATGTAAGGGGATTCCCTTCACCTACATCTGCGAGTGGAAGAGGCACTCCTCTGCATATGACTCTTCAGGTTCCTCTGGTTGGATATGTGTGGTAGCAACAGTGACACTGGGTTTTGTATCAATGATTTTCCTCCCATGATCTGCAGCTATGGCATTGGTTTCTGAATTAGAATTGGGATCTGATTATGAAGCCTTGATCTCAACCACCAATGGCTGCTTTGAGCGACATTGATCAGTGTTGTGCCAGGGGAATTTGTGGAACTCACACCACTTCTCAGTTTCTTTCTTTGTATTTCCATGACCCTTCTTTTCTTCTATGGGGATTGGTTTTCATTTCCTTGTCCTATGTTCTACAAGCCGAGGTTTCCCTTTCCTTTCTTCTGTGTAGGTTTGAAGTCTCGCTTTCTCTTTTGTTGAAACTTATGCTCAATTTTGACAACATATTGATAGGAAGCCCCCAACGAAGAGATGTCCATGAAGTCCATCTTTGTTTGTATGTACCGATGTAGGCCATTGTGATATTTCAGTATCTGGTGCCGCCCAGAGTCCTTGATACCCAACTTTGTGTGTAATGTATGAAAGTTGTTGGTATACTCCGACACCATCTAGTCCCTTTCTTTATGCATAATGGTCAATTTTGTGTACTGGTCATCATAGTTTCCCATAGGGTAATATCGTTCCTTGACGAAATTTATGAAAGAGGCCTAAGTGGGATTGGACTCAAACATTCCATACTCGTTTGATGAGTTTTACTCCTAATAAGTTTCCCAACAATTTTTGACATGGGGGATGACCTTGAGGAGCGCAAAGGTGATATTTTTCCCATTGAAAAAATTGTGGATAGAGAAATACCCTTCTAGAACATTCAAGCACTTATATAGGGAATCAACATCAATCTGTCCTTCAAATAAAGGAATATCAAATTTAACTTGTACCTTGAAGGGAGTTGCATCTCTGAAGTGGTTGTTTGTTGAAGGTGCATCCGCTGATATCGACATTCGTCGAAGGATCTAGGCAAAATTATCCATCATCTCATTCCTCAGTCGCACAAGGGATTCCTAGAGAAACAGTTTAATAGGATCTCCTGCTCCATCATCTCTCTTTTATTCCTCTATGGGAGGTCACTTTGGGTGGAAAGAGTGGCCTTTCCCAAGTGAAACTAGTTCAAGACCCAACTCTCTTTACCCTGACCTCGTCGGGGACATGCACTGAGAGACAATCAAATAGCATATTGCTCTAATACCACTGATCCAGATTTATGTGAGAACAAAATGAAATAGCAGATATATAATCATAAAAAAACACATATTGCAATGAAAACAAAGATATAGTAAACACATATTCTATTAAATTATACAAATAGAACAGACTGTAAATACAAAAACTAGAATGGTGGTAGCTATCTTTGAGAAGATATGTGACTGCTATGCTCATCCATGCCAATATGAATACAAAATGAGGCCAAAGGGGCCTATTTATAGAAATCATGAGGGTGAGAACCCAAAACATCCAAAATGTAACCCTAGAAGATGAACTGTCATAAAGTTTGCGGCCCCAAGGTGGTTAGTTGAACATTAAACTTCTTGGGTCATAACTTTTGCATACGATCTCCAATTTGGGTGTTCGATATCCCATTGGAAAGGTATATCCAAGATTTACATCTTTCAATTGGGGCCAAATGCATGCCATTGGAAAATATTTATCCCCTTGAATATCCAAGAAGCGTCATTTAGAGTCTCAAAACGACCCAAAATATTGGGACCCAAAAAATTAATATGCTTCTTTTTAGCATGATATGCATGGTTCTTTGATAAAAGTTTGTTTTCTGATAGTCACAACATAACCTTAATAATTTCTAGACAAACCTAATACCTTAACATAATCTTCACAACCATACATCCTCTTTACTTGCATGGGTGGATACCATGTATCTAACCTCTGTACTTGGGAGTGCAAATGTAGCCAATGTCTTGCTCCTCTATCTGATATCTCCTCCAAATAGGTTAAACACATAACTACTTGTACCTATTATTGTTGGTTGTGGAGCATAATATTCCCGATTCAGATGTGTTATTGTTTAGTAGTATTTGTACCCCAGTTTTACTGTACACTCATTCCAAAATGGCGGTGTGGGGACTAGTGGGCCCCTGAAAGAAATATTTTGGGATTTTTGTTGGCCAATAGTTTATAGGCCCATGGTATTTTCCCATGGTAATTCCTGATAAAATTAAAGCATTGTAATATAGTTGTGTATTATATTTTAGCATTGTAAAACAATCTTTGTGATTGTGTGAGAGAGACTCTGAGAGAGTGAAGAGGAAGTGGAGAAAGTTTTCTGCAGGTTGTATCCCTTCATTTTGTTGGATGGTATAATAATAAAGGACTGGAAATTTCTATGTGGACTTAGCCCATCTTGGGTGAACCATGTTATATTGGTGTCTCTCTTGTAATGTGTTTATGTGTTTTATTATTTGCATCTTGTTTTTTGTTATTTCTCTACGATCCTATTTTCTAGCAATTATGCGATCATTTGATCTACCCAAATCAGAATTTAGACACATAAAATAAAAATTCATCCAAAGTGGCTAAGCTCTAATACCACTGTAGTGTACCAAATCCAAGAACCACAAAGGAATCAACACACTAACCTATAGACTTAAAGAAGGCACCAATGTAAGGAAGAAAGACAAGGGCTACACTAGTTTTGAGAATCATTTGCACAATGCAATGGGACCATTTATGTTTCAAAATCAGCTACTATTGAATTCTACTCCTAGGATACCTAGGTACACCATCATATGCAAACTAGATCCTCCCACTAGATTAAAGGGAAAGGTACCAAGAATTGTCTTCCGGACAAGTTGGAGTCGCTAGAATTCAAGGTATGGTTTTGGAAACAGTATCTAGTATTTTATATGATAGGTTATCGCAGTAAAAATGTCTACAAAAAACTATAGAGGTCGATTTGTGATATTGGACCTCTGGTAGTGTAATTCCCCAAACTGGGACTGCGTAGTTACCTAGTTTCCAACTCGACTCAAATGCAAGTAAAAGCTCCTAAATTATGGATATAAAGGTAGGGTGGGGTCCCATTTTGTCTTATGTAACTAAAAAAACTTATGTAATTCAATTTGGACACAAAGAGATCAAGATATTTGACAGAGATCAAGATATTTTACCAAAACTAGTCAAATAGGAGGTACATTGAGCATGGGTACATTAAATTATGAACATGAGACCAAAAAATGTAGAATCAAAGCTCAATATTTATTATGAAAGTACTTCATAGATTCCAATTATATCATAAATTTCTTGAACCTAAGCACTATAATTTGCTCAAGCAAACTCTCAAGAGCATTTTAAACAAAAAATCAGCCAACATTGCTAAAGGGTGCTATATTATGTTATATAGATTCATACAAACTTCAAAACCATGGGAAAATACCATGGGTACAAGAAAACCATGCTCAATTCATTTTGACCAAGTTTGACCACTTGACCAATACCATGGAGCAAACCAAAACTATTAACCATGCATGAGGTGGTTATTGTCCCATAATTGTCCAAGTGTGAATGGCCCATAATTGTCCCACTACCTCCGTAATTGCATCCTATAACCTCCTTGACCATTTCCCTCCTTTTTCCAACCACTTTAACCCCTTCTTTCTGTAACACCCCGGTTTTGACCCCGTTTGCATTAAATTATATATGATGTAAATAATGTATTTAATCATGGTGTGGAGGTAAAGGAAAAGGCCCCACCATCGATTTAGTGCTTTATGTTTCGGCAATTAAAATCGATGCCAATGATTATCATGCTAGCTGATGGCACAATATATTTTGGACATCATGTAAATATGCAATTTAATTAAAATACCCACAACCAGCTATGCCAATTCAACATTAAAGATATGGGGGCATGATTTCCTAAGGAATAGGGGGGGATATTCAAACCTTTGAGCCAATGGGGAAAAACCAAATGTCAAAGGGAGAACCCATAAAACTGTTAACTACCCATTTCTTGTCTTTTTCTACAATCATTTATTTTTTCCAGAAGTGGTTGAGTTCGTTAATGCATGGGGATGGGAAGAGTATGACAATCAAAATTCAAATTTAAGAAGCTCCTAGATTTTGGAAAACGTGTTTTGAATTCCTGGGAAATTAAAAACCCAAAAACATCTACCCATTCTATTATGCATACACGTCCTCTCTTCCTCATGCGTTTTGGGAGCTCTTCGGCGTTTTCCCTCAGGTTGGTAGCAGTTTCCTTTGTTTTCCTCAGGGTTGGGAAGTTGTTTTGTGAATGTTCTGTGGCTGGGATCTCTCATGAAATTTTTTTGTTGTTTCCTCCGAAGAGCTCCCAAAATGGGACCTCACCCTACCTTTATATCCATAATTTAGGAGCTTTTACTTGCATTTGAGTCGAGTTGGAAACTAGGTAACTACACAGTCCCAGTTTGGGGAATTACACTACCAGAGGTCCAATATCACAAATTGACCTCTATAGTTTTTTGTAGACATTATTATTGCATAACCTATCATATAAAATACTAGACACTGTTTCCAAAACCATACCTTGAATTCTAGCGACTCCAACTTGTCCGGAAGACAATTCCTGATACCTTCCCCTTTAATCTAGTGGGAGGATCTAGTTTGCATATGATGGTGTACCTAGGTATCCTAGGAGTAGACTTCAATAGTAGCTGATTTTGAAACATAAACGGTCCCATTGCATTGTGCAAATGATTCTCAAAACTAGTGTAGCCCTCGTCTGTCTTCCTTACATTGGTGCCTTCTTTAAGTCTATAGGTTAGTGTGTTGATTCCTTTGTGGTTCTTGGATTTGGTACACTATAGTGGTATTAGAGCTTAGCTACTTTGGATGAATTTTTATTTGATGTGTCTAAATTCTGATTTGGGTAGATCAAATGATCACATAATTGCTAGAAAACAGGATCGTAGAGAAATAACAAAAAACAAGATGCAAATAATAAAACACATAAACACATTACAAGAGAGACACCACTATAACATGGTTGACCCAAGATGGGCTACGTCCACACAGAAATTTCCAGTCCTTTATTATTATACCATCCAACAAAATGAAGGGATACAACCTGCAGAAAACTTTCTCCACTTCCTCTTCACTCTCTCAGAGTCTCTCTCACACAATCACAAAGATTGTTTTACAATGCTAAAATATAATACACAACTGTATTACAATGCTTTAATTTTATTGGGGAATTACCATGGGAAAATACCATGGGCCTATAAACTATTGGCCAACAAAAATCCCAAAATATTTCTTTCAGGGGCCCACTAGTCCCCACACCGCCATTTTGGAATGAGTGTACAGTAAAACTGGGGTACAAATACTACTAAACAATAACACATCTGAATCAGGAATATTATGCTCCACAACCAACAATAATAGGTACAAGTAGTTATGTGTTTAACCTATTTGGAGGAGATATCAGATAGAGGAGCAAGACATTGGCTACATTTGCACTCCCAAGTATAGAGGTTAGATACATGGTATCCACCCATGCAAGTAAAGAGGATGTATGGTTGTGAAGATTATGTTAAGGTATTGGGTTTGTCTAGAAATTATTAAGGTTATGTTGTGACTATCAGAATACAAACTTTTATCAAAGAACCATGCATATCATGCTAAAAATAAGCATATTAATTTTTTGGGTCCCATTATTTTGGGTCGTTTTGAGACTCTAAACGACGCTTCTTGGATATTCAGGGGGATAAATATTTTCCAATGGCATGCATTTGGCCCCAATTGAAAGATGTAAATCTTGGATATACCTTTCCAATGGGATATCGAACGCCCAAATTGGAGATCGTATGCAAAAGTTATGACCCAAGAAGTTTAATGTTCAACTAACCACCTTGGGGCCGCAAAATTTATGACAGTTCATCTTCTAAGGTTACATTTTGGATGTTTTTGGTTCTCACCCTCATGATTTCTATAAATAGGCCCCTTTGGCCTCATTTTGTATTCATATTGGCATGGATGAGCATAGCAGTCACATATCTTCTCAAAGATAGCTACCACCATTCTAGTGTTTGTATTTACAGTCTGTTCTATTTCTATAATTTAATAGAATATGTGTTTACTATATCTTTGTTTTCATTGCAATATGTGTTTTTTTATGATTATATATCTGTTATTTCATTTTGTTCTCACATAAATCTGGATAAGTGGTATTAGAGCAATATGCTATTTGATTGTCTCTCAGTGCATGTCCCCGATGAGGTCAGGGTAAAGAGAGTTGGGTCTCGAACTAGTTTCACTTAGGAAAGGCCACTCTTTCCACCCAAAGTGGCCTCCCATAGAGGAATAAAAGAGAGATGATGGAGTAGGAGATCCTATTAAACTGTTTCTCTAGGAATCCCTTGTGCGACAGAGGAATGAGATGATGGATAACTTCGCCCAGATCCTTCGACGAATGTCGAAATTAGCGGATGCACCTTCAACAAACAACCACTTCAGAGATGCAACTCCCTTCAAGGTACAAGTTAAATTTTATATTCCTTTATTTGAAGGACAGATTGATGTTGATTCCCTATATAAGTGCTTGAATGTTCTAGAAGGGTATTTCTCTATCCACAATTTTTTCAATGGGAAAAATATCACCTTTGCGCTCCTCAAGGTCACCCCCCATGTCAAAAATTGTTGGGAAACTTATTAGGAGTAAAACTCATTAGACGAGTATGGAATGTTTGAGTTCAATCCCACTTAGGCCTCTTTCATAAATTTCGTCAAGGAACAATATTACCCTATGGGAAACTATGATGACCAGTACACAAAATTGACCATTATGCATAAAGAAAGGGACTAGATGGTGTCAGAGTATACCAACAACTTTCATACATTACACACAAAGCTGGGTATCAAGGACTCTGAGAGGCACCACAAAATGGGACCCCACCCTACCTTTATATCCATAATTTAGGAGATTTTACTTGCATTTGAGTCGAGTTGGAAACTAGGTAACTACGCAGTCCCAGTTTGGGGAATTACACTACCAGAGGTCCAATATCACAAATCGACCTCTATAGTTTTTTGTAGACATTATTACTACATAACCTATCATATAAAATACTAGATACTGTTTCCAAAACCATACCTTGAATTCTAGCGACTCCAACTTGTCCGGAAGACAATTCCTGGTACCTTCCCCTTTAATCTAGTGGGAGGATCTAGTTTGCATATGATGGTGTACCTAGGTATCCTAGGAGTAGACTTCAATAGTAGCTGATTTTGAAACATAAACGGTCCCATTGCATTGTGCAAATGATTCTCAAAACTAGTGTAGCCCTCAACTGTCTTCCTTACATTGGTGCCTTCTTTAAGTCTATAGGTTAGTGTGTTGATTCCTTTGTGGTTCTTGGATTTGGTACACTACAATGGTATTAGAGCTTAGCCACTTTGGATGTATTTTTATTTGATGTGTCTAAATTCTGATTTGGGTAGATCAAATGATCACATAATTGCTAGAAAATAGGATTTCACATGTTGCTACTAGCCATGTTCATTCTGCGACTGCTAACACAGTATTATCTCAGAGCTGAGTACCTCCTGTTGTGTCAGCAGGTCATTTAACTGTTTCTGGATTGTCTCATGTTCCACCTCATGCAGATCCCCATATACCAAACTATGGACCTTCTCATGGTACATCCCATGGAACACCTTATGGAGCTTCTCATGGACATTCTTATGGACTACAGTATGTTAAAAAATACCAACCATATGGGTACGGGTATCAACAACCTGCTTACTCTTCTAATTATGTATTTGTAGTGCCTCATAATTAAGGTACCCCACATCACAATTCTTCCATGCATCCCTTCATGGGTCAAATGGGAAGACATTATTATGGCCAATTCCATGATATTTATAGCAATCAACCTTACATGAATCAAAACTACCAGGGAGTGTGGAATCAATCAGCTCAACCTAGGCTCCCTTTCCTTACAACATTGAATTTACCTGACTTGTCGAGATTGATGAACGATCCTATGTCTCATAATCTGGCATGGCTGGTAGTCCCTACCAAGATTCCTTCGAACATTCCCAAGTTCTAAGGTAAGGCTAGTGAAGATCCTGGTGAGCATGTCACCACTTTCCACCTTTGGTACTCTTTGAATTCCTTACACAATGATTCCATCCATTTGAGGCTATTTCAATGCACCCGCACGGGTCCTATGGTGAAATGGTACATAGAATTGCCCTGGGGGGCTTATGCTACATTTGATGATCTTTCTATGAATTTTCTTAATCATTTCCCGCTACACATACATTATGACGTCGGTACCTAACTCTTTTCGACCTTTCAGAAAGACAAACACACACACATTTTGGATCATATTCAAGAGTGGCATAGATGGAAATGGTTAATCAAAGCCTTTATACCACCATATTTTCTTCTTGAATTCTTCCTCAAATTGTTGTTACTCTACATCACGAAGGATGTTTCTACGTCCGGAGTTCAAAACAAGGAACAAGCTATCTTTAGGGCACAAGAGTTGGATTTGATCTATGCTTAATCCAGACTTTTGTATGAGATTATACCAAATGATCCAAGATCCAATTTCAACCCCAATATCAAGCCTGGGCCACATACCGATGGTATTGTTGGCTCTACAAGTACCAAACCTGCAAACTCAGTTACAAAACAAGTGAGCCAGTTATCGATTAACCAGTCTGCGTTGGGGCAAGCTACGACTTTGTCTCAACCTACTCAATCGGCGAGTGTACTCTCTGTGCAATCGTCGAACCCAAAAGGCAACCAATAGCCTGGAAGGAATAAGAAAAAAGGAAAAAATAATCGTAAGTGTGGGAATAAGAATGAAAATGATAATAATAATGACAAGAACACTAATGCTAGGGGAACAAGTAGTCTAAACATAAGGTGAAGTTTCCTTGTAATTTGTGTAAGGAAGACCACCTTACTCACTTGTGCCCTCGTATGGAGGATGCCTCGAATTTCATAGCACAGGGCCCTACTGTGTTTACTAATCCTTTACCCAATAATCAAAATATGAACTCTAGGACCGTTGATCCTAGTTGTGCATCTGGTGGAAATCAAAATCCACTGAAAGACACTAGTAGTCACGGTTGCATCAACATGGTGCGTGCTGCTAAATTTGTGACTCATGTGGAAGATTATGGTTCGTCACAACCAGACCTTGGGAAAGAACCTTCCCCACCCAAAATCCCTTTGCGAATTGAAAATCCTATGGATAAACCTGAAGCTCCACCTTGCATTCCTAAGGGAGTCTTAAAGCGTTCTAGGCACAATCCTAATGCCCGAGCCACCCAGAACTATTCAGTTGTTGAGGATTTGGACCAGACTCCCTATGCGATGTTTGCATTAGAAGTGCTTCAGAGTTGTCCTCCATAGAGGAAAGCCTTGTTGTCTGCTCTTGGGGTTATTGACGATAGTTCTTCTTCCATGATAAAATTTGAAACCATGGGAGTATAGCCTCGCTTTCCTTACTAAGTGTCTCTTTTGATTCATGTAGAGTGTCTTAACAACACCATCATGCGTATTTTCATTGATGAAGATGTTGTTGCTTCTGTGATGTCTTTGTCTTGTTGAAAGGGCTTAGGTTCTCTCACGTTGTCTCAATATTCCACCATGTTGATAACTTTCGATGGTAGATATTTTCATCCGCATGGGATTCTTCCTTCTCTAGAGGTCCAATTAGGAGGGAAGACTATCACGATTGAGGTCGAGGTGGTTGTTGCACCCCTTGACTACAATATTTTGCTGGGTAGGAATTGGATGTATAGTATGCAAGCCGTAGTTTCTTCCCTATTTCGAGTGATATGCTTTCCATTTAATGGGAATATTGTTATGATTGATCAAAATTTATTCCATAATCTGAGTGTCAATGCATCATTAGGAGCTTCTATCCCAATTATCAATCATTCTCAGTCGACAATTTGGAGTGTGGGAATAGGTATGTATCCTTCTCTTATGGGAACCTTTAGTTGTCCTGTGTCTGTTCTTATCATTGGGTCTATTTTTGGTGGGGATTCATCCTCGTCCAATTTGGTGTCTTTTCACACTACTCATATGGAAGATCCTTGGATTCTTCCTTCACCAAGTACTTCGAGTGTTCCTGTCGAGATAGACGTGTTGTTTCCTGCAAAAATGGTGGTGTATCAAGTGAATCTTGATCAGGTTGCAGAGTCTAGTCCTTCCTCTTTGTGGATGGAGGAGGAACCATATGTGCTTCTTGCATGGGCAGTAGAGTCATCTCACTCACATGACTACCTCGATTATGTTTTTCCATCAAATGAAGCTATTCTTGAGGCCATGACTGGGGTTGATCAACCTTGGGAAGAGTTGCATTATCGATCATATTTTCTTCCTAAGCTCGATCGTATGGAGTGTGATGACTTTAGGGAGATTCTTAGCGAGAATATTTGTAGCCCCGTGGTCCCATTAAGCTCTCTTGATCCAATGGATGATGGGAACATGGCTAATTTGTCACCAACAATTCCTATCAATATTTCTCGTGATCCTGGAAAGGTTGAGAATGTCTACATTGGGGTGGGTTGTTCCCCCGATGAGATCAAGGAGTATACTGAGTTGTTTAAAGAGTTTTGTAATATTTTTGCTTGGTCATATGAAGAAATGTCGAGTATAGACCCTTGTATTGTCGAACATGAGATCAAGACATATCCGAATGCAAAATTGGTTTGACAACGTTTGCGTGCAGTGAATCCTAGAAAAGCACCCGCCATTAAAGTTGAGATAGAGAAACTACTTAAATTTGGTTTTATGTATCCCATTCCCTTGACGCAGTGGGTTTCAAATCCCATTCCAGTTGATAAGAAGCAGGGAGAAATCCACATATGCACTGATTTCCATGACTTAAATCAAGTATGTCCAAAGGATAATTTCCCCAACCCATTTATTGATCAGATTTTGGATGAGTGTGCGGGAAGTGAGGTATTTTCCTTTATGGATGGTTTTTCTGGATATAATCAGATTCAGATTAATCCTGAGGATCAACACAAGGACGCATTTATTTGTCCTTGGGGTACTTTTTCATATTGAAAGATTCCCTTTGGCCTTAAAAATGTCAGAGCTACATTTCAATGGGCCATGACCTTAATCTTTCACGATCTTAAAATGATTATCGAAGTATATTTGGATGATCTTGCTGCTCACTCTCGTTTAAGAGTGCGTCATCCATATCATTTGAGATCAGTGTTTGAAAGATGTCGTCATTATCAAGTTCGTTTAAATCCTCATAAGTGCATCTTTTGTGTGATTGTTGGTCGTTTACTAGGATTCATTGTATCCAAGGAGGGTATAAGAGTCGATCCCTTAAAGGTTGAGGCAATACTTCAATTGTCTCCCATGCATAATATTAGACACCTTCAGTTTTTACAAGGCATGGAAAACTTCTTGTGGAGATTCGTGGTTAATTTTTCCAACTTGACTAAAGGATTTATGCATCTTTTGAATAAGGACACCCCTTTTTACTGGGATGAGCAAGCCCAAAAGTCTTTCGATGCTCTTAAGTGAGCCTTAGCAATGGCCCCCATGCTTATTCCACCAGACTATAGCCGTAATTTCTTGATTTATGTGGTCGCGTCTCAAGAGACGATTGGTATGGTTTTGGTTCAGGAGGATGACGAGCTCCATGAGCATGTCATATATTATTTGAACCAAAACATTATCAATGCAAAACTTCTCTATTCCCATGTGGAGAAGCTTGCCTTGGCCACTATTCATGTGGTTCAGCTTTTGAGACACTACATTCTCCTTTGCCAAACTTTGGTCGTAGCTCATATTAATCCATTTTAGTTCATCCTCACTAGAAGGATGATTGGGGGAAAATATAATAAATGGATTGTCATTTTGCAAGAGTTTGATCTCGAATTCGTTTCAGCGAAATTGAAGAAATTGTTAATCTTTGCGGAGATTATATCTAATTTTCCAAATTTGGAGGAGGAAGAAGTTTATGAGGATTCTTTTGTCGATGAGAATATATTCCTCGTCTCAACTGTGGACCCTTGGTACGGGGATATTATCATGTATTTACAAACATTGAAAGTCCCTACTCACCTCTCATGGGATGAGTGGTGATGATTACATCATGTAGCTAAGAACTACCTCATAGTGGATAACACTTTGTACCACTGTGGGGTAGATTCCATTTTATGTCATTGTTTAACCCATGATGAGGCTGAGGTTGTGTTGAATGATTTCCACGGAGGGCCGTGTGGTGGTCATTTATCTGGGATTTCTACAGCCCAAAAAATATTGAGATCGGGCTATTTTTGGTCATCTATATTCAAAGATTGCATTAATGCAGTCAAGAATTCCCACCCTTTCTAGGTGTTTGCACATAATATGTGCTCGTGTCCATCCCTGTTACATCCTATTGTCACCACCGATCCCCTCACCAAGTGGGGGCTTGATTTTATGGATTGCAACCCAGCTTCAGCTGGGGGGAATCATCATATTATTGTGGTTGTCAATTACTTCATGAAATGGGAAGAGGCTATGCCCATAGTTAAATCCGATGATGAGACAACTGCACATTTTGTTTTCAACCAGATTATCACCCAGTTCGGCATTCTAAAAGAGCTTGTCATTGACCATGGTAAGCACTTTCAGAATAAAATGATGGAAGAGTTGGATTCCAAGTTAGGATATAAGCAAGAGCAATCCTCTTATTATTACCCTCAAGCGAATGGAAAAGTTGAAGCAGTGAACAAATCGCTCGAGTCTATTCTCCAACAAACCATCACACAAAGCAAGACTAATTGGAATATCATGTTGTATCCTGCTTTGTGGGCCTATAGAACCACGGTTAAGATTGCCATTGATTTTTCTCCCTATCAGCTTGTGAAAGGGGTGGAGTTAGTTTTACCAGTTGAATGTGAAATACCTTCACTGAAGCTGGCTGTGGAGCTTTTACTAGACACTTCCGCCTTGGAAGAGTGTTTGGTCCACTTAGAGTAGCTTGATGAGTAGCATTGAGATGCCTTAGTGTCTCTAGTGGTTAATAAGTGTCACGTTAAGGTCCAATATGATAAGTTTGTCCATCCGAGGAAGTTTAGTGAAGGTGACTTGGTCCTTTTGTGCGATCAAGCTAAAGAACCCTTGGGGGCAGGGAAATTTAATCCCATGTGGCATGCTCCTTATGTGGTTAAATGAGTCTTAGAGAAAGGCGCCTATGAGCTGGTTGATTATGAAGGGATAGCCTTGGTAGAGCCTAGAAATGGGCTCTATCTCAAACAATACTATGCATGATCTTCAGTCAGGGTTGATTTTTGTATATTATTGTACAGTTTTGCAATGCATAGTTAGGTTTTCTTATGGTGATCAGGTTTGTTGATTAGCTTTCGTTTCTTATGGTATATGTCAATGGAGTCTTTCGTTTACATAGGATTCACTGATGGTGCTAGCTGCCACACTCAAAACTTAGCTTCAACTGCTTGGGTGATCTATAATCCTACGGGTCAGGTGTTTTCTTCAGGAGGTGTATGTTTACGGCCTTCTTCAAACAATGTTGCTGAATATAGTGCCAACATTGAGTTACTGTGTGATGCCATTTCACATGGTGTTCATTCTCTTGAGGTACATCTTGATTTGTAGTTAGTTTTTTTACAACTTAATGGCTTGTATCGTATTAGGGATCCGACATTATTACGAAGATTCTTACGTGTTAGCTTGATAGAACAGAAATTTGAGAGTATAACATACATTCATGTTCCAAGAATTTTTAATATAGTTGTTGACTCATGTGCTAACTATGTGTTAGATTGGCATTTGTTTCACAGAACATAAGCATATCACAAACACATTTTACACACATGTAAATATAATAAAAATCGATCATCATAAAAGTTTTTTTTCATTAACTTCAAAAAGTGACGTCATAATACATAATTGTCATATACAAAATTGGGGCTTCTAAGCCACCAAAATATACTACACAATCATACAAAATGAATACACTCAGGTCTCTAAGCCTAAGGTGGAAGTCTATCCCTGCATAGGGGTAGTCATCTATGGCGACGATCTGTCTCCACCACCATGGAAAGAAATCTACTAGGTAGGGGTTAGCCACCCTACCACCGCCCAATATACGCATGACATTCACCTAGCATCACTGGGTTGGATCTCGAAATCCATGTGGAGAAATTTCTACCCTAGGGCTTAGCCCTGGCACCCGCTCAAAGAAAAATGTGCTCAGTATACTGCCGAACCCAAAGTTCCGCACTCTACCCATCTTGCAGTCATTGAGCTGTTGTTTCACGTTACTCAGCAACGTAGTACTCCAATTATACACTATAGGTTGCATGCACTCTACCACATAGAAAATCATTGGTTGTGAGGCCCAGTGGAGTGAATCCAACCCTGCAATCCTAACTAGTGCCGAAAGTATGGCTTTTAGCCCCAGAATATGAATAGAGTTTGTTGGGATTTGACTCCCAACCTTTTTTGTATCCGAAAAGTAGTACACAATTATGTACTCATCTATGGTCATCTCGCCTCCTGGCCCATGAGATCGGAGGTTCACCATATCCTCTCATCGGGACAAACCTATGATGAAATATATGTCCTCAACCTCAATGTTGAGTGACATCCCATCTATCTGAAATGTTTTAGACTCTAGATCCCAATAGTCTACCAGTAGCTGGAGTAGTCTTGGTTTGTCTTGCAGGATGCCAAGACACCAAAACTTGTACAATCCACATGCACGTAATGCTTGTTGAGCCATGAGATCACCTTACACAGCTTCCTCAACATCACCATGCTCCCTTTCTCTCCACTCTAGCACCATCATGCACAAAAAAACAAATGTTTTGATCAATATTTACCCTTTAAAACCTTGTTTGCGGCCTTGTAGGCAACTATTTTCCAAAAAGGTGCATATGTACGCGGATTTTGGTGGATTTTCCACATATGGTGAGCCATATACTCGGAAAAAGACCCAATTTCCATGTGGGCTGAAATGCATAATTTTGGATGGCTCAAAAAATTAAATAGACCATGAAATTTTAAAAAATCGAGAGCAGCAGAATCTACTTGGATCAAATCGAGAGGGATTCTGCTGGAGGATGCTCCTGAAATTCGCTTCTGAAGTTCTGATCTCAAATGCACTATGTTGGGTAAAAAATTCAAATGGTATGAAATTTTTTAAATTTTCACTATTTATAGAAAAATTTTGAAATGTTTACCCACTTTCTATAGTTTTTTACCATTTCTGGTCGTTTTGGACCATTTGAACTAATTTGATGGTGTAGGAATCCGTTTTGAGTGTGGTTTGACCGTGGCTTTGACCCGTTCATGCCTATTGCAGGTATTATGTCTAAACTAGCATATAGGTTAGGTTTCACATCCGTTTGCACTTTGCATAACCTTATGATAGTTTCATCTTAACCTTAGGTACGAACCCATTCCATCTTGTCACGGAACCTTCTTGCTACTTTTAGAAGTGACATGTTGTGAATGGTAGAGCTTTACCATACATGGGTACCCTAGTTAGATCCTGTTTTGCATTTGGTTCCCATGCCAACATCTCTCCTTTAGGGTGTGGGAGTCCTTTGTATAGTACCGCCATGACTTTGAGTAAGAGCTTCATACTCCTCTTGACCTTTATGCTGGCCATTTCCCGAAGACTCCCTTGTATATGTCAAGTTTTAATTGCATTATCATGATTTTTGCTTGCCTTATTGAGCCTTACACCCACTTCCTGAGATTGTCTCATGTCTAGCCAAGCAAAGCCTCTTTAGATATCCATTGCAGCTTGATTCCCCATTTTTTACCAGGAGGAGACTTTCCCCCGAGTGTCACTATCTTGCACATGTTCCTTGCATTGAGCATAGGGATGTTCTGCTGCTTGGAATCAGTTTGTTTTCCCCTTGACACTCGTCTCCTCCTATATTTGTAACTATAAAGCACTTTTATTCTTTTTAAAGCTTTTCAAAATATCTGAAAAAGTCCAAAAAAAATAAAAAAAACCAAAAATCCGGACAGGATAAGATGTTATCTTTGGTAGCAGTCGATTCATGTTGCCTTCAAATAGAGTACTATATATCACATCCGTTGGTTGGGTTAGTATTTTGACTTTAGGATTTTTACTTGTTTCTCTGAGTTTATCTCCACCGGCTGGTTAAGCTTCCAAACCCTATGGAGCCTCTATTGATTCCTCCTATGTCATAGAGATGTCCCAGTTTTGTATATTGAGTCTATGCTGCCTACATTCAATCACCATTCACCTTTATGCTCTTGTTCAAAGGAAGTTGAAGCCTGAGTCGGTCATTCTTTAGTTGTCTTGAATTTGCATGTCGTCCATTCCCAGTACTATTACTAGTTTGTGCACATCTTTTTCGAGTCCTTCCACATTATACAACATTGATGAGTACCTCGTTTTGGTTTATGGGAGATGCCTTAATGCCCTCCTTCCAGCAGATTCCATCCCATCAACTTCAGATCATTTATTCTAGGATAGGAGTCTAGAGTCATTTGAGTGCCTTGAGACTTACAGTCATTAGTGGTAGGTTCTCTCATCATCGACAGTTTTTTGAGTACATCAATTTCCCTTGATCGATGGATTGTTTCAAGTGTTCAACCTCAACACATCTATTCGCACTTGTTAGATTGCACTCTAGTAACTTGATAACCATTTTCATTATCGGTGGGTGATCTCGCATCTGTTAACGGTATACATCAATGACCGGTAATCAGATGATGGACTACTATGTTCGACCTTGACACCTCTACTCACATATTAGGACATGTACTCATAGCGTTTTATGTATAATACTTTCCATATTGGTGGAATTCCACTTATGCTACCTCCTTTATCGTGCCATTGTTCATGAGAGTTCAAGTCTCGTGACTTGATTCCAGTGTATGTCAGATATCTTTATGGAGATCTTGATCCATTGTATATCTTTAGGTTTCATCGAGATATTCATCCTTTGTATATATTCATCATGGATATTCTAATCTATTATTGTACGTGGTGATGACCACACATGTCACATTTTGTATAGCATGCCTATTCATGGCCATTGTACTCTTATGTATCCAGGACTACTATATGTATTTGCAGTCATATGTAGAGATTGATTATTGTACTATACTGATGGATGGCTGGTTCTTCCACCTGGTTCTTCATCGCTCCACTTCTGGGATGGATTTATAATGTATTCAGCCATCATGTTACCCCTCTGACCTCACACATTAGGGGGCATTTGTTACAGCTGATTTTGCCACACATGTTTGATCACACTTTTATGGCCTTCCCTGTCCCTCTACAGACTCTTTGGACCCCATGGACCATTATTGTACCTTTATGTTTCCAAGATCATCCCTAAAAACAAATATTATTTGTTGCATGTGACTTTTAATCCCCTTTTCATGTATATACATGTATATTACCCTTAAACCCACGTACATCAGGATGTGTGCATAAGTCCAAATAGTTTTAGAGTTTTCCTTGATGTGGATCTGAATCACTTGTCTCTTAGCCTTCCATATGCCTCGAGATCGCTCCTATTTGACCTTCCATTACCCCATTGAAG
The DNA here is from genome assembly GCA_001517045.1 of Pseudotsuga menziesii. NCBI lineage: Eukaryota > Viridiplantae > Streptophyta > Pinopsida > Pinales > Pinaceae > Pseudotsuga > Pseudotsuga menziesii. The sequence goes on from LPNX010993159.1 coordinate 216,150, forward strand.
CACTATATAAGAAACCCCTTGGATACATTGAAGAGGAGGAATTGAAGAGCAAGAAAACTATAGTCCATTGTTAGCGTAGCTTGCTTGTACTTGAGTCTACATCCCTTTGTCCCTTGGAGCACTTTGTGTTCTTCCCAATATTTCCTTTTCTTGTGTGCTTGCTATCGAGAGATGGAGGATTGAGGTGGTGGAGGCCCAGGTGGAGGATTTAGTTTCTCCAGTTCGCAAACGTGCCGACAGAGGTTGTCACTTATGCAATCTCTAATTTTATTAATATAAATATTTTTTTTTCTTTCTGTCCAATGATGTGCATTTAAATGAATATTGAATCCATGGATGCATTTAAATGCTTATGTATTATTGATTATATATGCTAGAGTATGCCTAACACTATATTATATAGCATGTTTTCCTTGTTTACTGTTTTTGAGACTGAATTGCTAAAGCAAGTGAGATTGGAAAAATGTCAACGGGGATCTACTTCAACCGTCCGGAATAAGGTATGATTCGATATCCTTTAGTGTTAGATGTTTTATTTCTCTTGCATATTGGGAAGGGATTGATTTCTATGATTTATTTGTCTATTGTGGTACACCCCAAGCCATAGGAAGTTTTCTCCGTAACACTCCCCTTCCTTGCTATAGAAAATTGGTTCCTGCGATCCCCATAGGTACCTCGAGTGAGACCTCACCTGCTCTACGGGTGTTGCTAGAAGGGTTAAAACCCTTCCCAACTAGTATATTGGTTATTTGTTGGTATGTCATTGTATGGACCTTGGTCATGTTGAGAGTGTGCCAACATGCTTTAAAGTTCCCATAAAGAGATCCAACAAATTATCGTTTGAAATATTCTTCACTCTAAGACTTAAATTTTGAAATTTCTTGATGTGCTCTGTAACTGGACCTTTCTGTTTGAGATTTATCAATTGAATAAAGAAAGTGTTGCTATTGATATCATTGCAATGTGCAATCAGTTCTTTCATGAATATAGACCAAGAGATAATATAGTCCTTTTTATAGTCAAAAGCCATTGGTACCGTACAAATTAATCAGGATCTAAATATAGCGATGCAATAGTTACCTTTTGAAAAGTTGGCACTTGGTGTAGATCAAAGAATTGCTCCATTTTCAATATCCATGTTATTGGATCATTTCCATCAAATTTTTTCATGTCAATCTTGTGGATAAATTAGTTCTGTAGACATGAGTTGAACATGTGATGATGTAGTGGATGATCAGATTTTGGGAACTCAAACCTCTTATTCTCTAATTGTTTTTCAATTTTCTTAATATGTGACTGAAATAAGTCCTCCTTTTCCTCCTTATCCTCTTCTTGAGTAGATGAATGTGAAGGAAAGCTAAGTCTTATCTCATTCAACAGTACCTTCAAATATTGAATATCTTATTTATAACTAGCCATATAATTGGTCATATTTACTTTTTTCTTTTTTACTAGTCATCTTAATTTCCAAGTTAGTTAAATCAACCATTTTCACAATCCCTTCAATCATATCTTCCAACTTTGACATCCTAAAAAATATGTCTTCACTTTCATCGTAGGTCAGGGATGAATCCTTTGGTGGTTTTATTGGAGTGTGATTTTTTCCACTACCTTCTAGTATAATTTTGGACAATATAAAGAGTTATCACACTTTTTTTGACCTTAAATAAATCCTTCTACTAAAATTTATTCAAATTTAAAATGTCATGCCTTTTTCTAACCATGATTTGAATATTGATTTTCTAGTCAGAATTTGAACTAAGGTAACTCTTAAATTGTGGCCCCTATAAATATAAAACATTTGCATTTGATAGCCTAATATGTCCTCTTTCCAATTCTGTAGGTTTCATTTAATTTGTATGTGCCAAAAAAAGTTGTGCTAATTTTCCCAAGACTAATAATTTTTGGCCTTTTCAGAAGAGGGAGAGTGTATGGCCTTCCACATGTCCAAATTTTTGATATTTTTTCTTAAATTTCTACCCAATATAGTGTGGTCTGTATTATTTCTGATGAACAAGTCTTGCTCAATTTGGATCTTTCATGCTCCAGATATAACTGTTTTTCCCATAACAAATATTTTAGACTAGTTTTTGGACTATTTTGAAGCCCTAATTTTCAAAGGGTAGATCTCTAACTTTGTAATGAGTCAGGATATGAAACTTGGACCACAAATATTTGGCCCTATACTCTATGTCTCCTCCAAGTTTCATTGTCTAAAACTTCGTATAAAAAAAATTATAGCAAATATGCCAAGATGGCTCATTTTGGAAGCATCTAACATTAGAGGAATTTTGGGGTCTAAAATGGGCCTCCTAAGGAAAATAATAAAATAATAGTTAAAATAATAAAATAATAGTTAAAATAATAAAATAATA